>APFE030384475.1:33604-43784 GCA_000404065.3 Pinus taeda
ATATTAGTACGTATAATATACACCAGAATTTAAATAATGATAACATTATTAATAATAGTAGAGGAATAAAGAATAATATTATTATCGATAATAATAATAATAACCTTAATCCAGGGAGTAATTCTCGGCCTCTACCTCCTAGCAATAAAGTGGTCAATCTCTCTAGCTTTTCATTTACCCCATCTGTTTTCAGTCTCTTAAGTAAGGGTCTCAATTTTGCCTTAGCTCCGAAGAAAATTCTGGTTGAAGACATCATCTGCAGCGTGGAATTTGGTACTAAGAGCCTTCCTAATAAAACTAAGGACACAATTAGGCAAGATTGTGCCGTGGCCCTTAGGAAGGCAAAACCACCCCAAAGTAATATCAGCAAAGCTGAGTTTGAGGCTCTAAAAACCTTAAACCATAATCGCGATATTATTGTCCTTAAAGCCGATAAAGGAGGGGCATCGATCATCCTTAACAGGTATGATTACCACTCCAAGATGTTGGATCATCTCTACAATAGTGGGAGCTACAAAAAGCTTTCTAAGAATCCTTTAAAGAAGGTTTCGAGGGCAGTTGCTCTTGCTATCAGGTCATGTAATTCTACTAATTCTTTATCCCAGAAACTCATAGAAAGCAACCCCATCACTCCTAGGATCTATGGCCTTCCAAAGATGAACAAAGAAGGGGTTCCCTTAAGACCTATTGTCAATACCATCGGTGGTCCTACTTACCTCCTTGTGAAATTTCTTGCCTTAAAGCTTAGACCATTGGTTGGCCGCACGGAGTCCTTCGTCAAAGACTCTGCGTCATTTATTGATGATCTTAAGAGGGTAAAGCTTGACCCCGATGATATTTTGGTGAGTTTCGACATGGTCTCCCTTTATACTTGTATTCCCATCAATGAGGCCATGGGGGTTATCTACAGGCTCACTAACCCAGATACCGCTCGGTTAGTTGAGTTGTGCCTTAATTCTACCTTTTTCAGCTTCGAAGGAGAGTTCTATGAGCAAACCTGTGGGGTGGCCATGGGCTCCCCCCATCCCCGGTCGTCACTAACCTTTTTATGGAGGATTTCGAGTCCAGAGATTTGGCCTCGGCCCGTCTCTTACCAAAGCTTTTGAAGATATTTGTAGATGACACTGGTGTCGTCTGATCTCATGGTCATGATGAGTTGGATATCTTCTTCAATCATCTCAATGAACAATCCTCCGCCATTAAGTTCACTGTGGAAAAGGAAGTCAACGGTTGTCTTCCCTTCCTTGATGTTCTCATCTCTAAGAATAATGATGGTTCCTTCTCCCACCAGCTATTCCGAAAAAAGACTCATACCCATCAATATCTCCACGCCAGCTCTCATCATTTCCCTACTCAGAAGTTAGGCGTTCTCAACACGCTTGCTACTCATGCATTGAGAATCTCCGATGATAAAAACTTGGCAAAGGAGAAGGCTCATCTCCTGGATGTCTTCGTTAAAAATGGTTATAGTAGACACCTATGTCAGAAAGCCTTCCTCAAGGCTCGTAAGGAGCCCTCTGTCCATAAAGATCCTAGAGACCGGGTCCTGGAGGTACACCTCCCCTACATCCAAGGAACCACTGATAAGATTGCTAGGATTCTTAAGAAGCATGATATTCCCTCGACCTTTAGACCTCTTAACACCATCTGGAGCTCTCTTCGTTCGGTTAAAGATCCTGTCGACCCTAAAGACATGAAAGGTGTCTATGTCATTCCCTGTTCCTGTGGGGCCCCATACATTGGTGAAACTGGTCATTCGATTAATCAGAGGATTAGTGAGCACTCAGCAGACTTGAAGCATGGAAGGGCCAAGTCCTCAGCCCTAGCAGAGCATGCCGAGAAAGCTAAACATCATGTCTGTATCGAAGAGGCTCAAGTTATCGCAAGAGTTACGCAGTTTCACCATCGAAATTTAGGGAAGCCCTTGAGATCAAGAAAAGACCTGTGAATCTCAATAGGGATGACGGCTGGAAGATTAGTAGTTGCTGGATCCCAGCGCTTCTGCCTTAGCCTCTTCTTCTCTTGACTCCTCTCTGTTTGTTTAGTCGTCCCTAGTTTCATAGTTTAGTAATAGTCTTAGTCTTTTAATTTACATTAGTCTCTTTACTAATCAATAATCTTTAAGTATGAGTTTCATGTATAATATTATTGTAACTAAGATCATGAAACGGCAAGTAAAATGAGGCAATTGTAATATTATTTGGTAATAAATAAATAAAATGAAATATAATAAAATAAGAATAAAAAAAAATAATATGATAACAAAAAATAATACAAATTTTACCCTAGGCTAATGTTATTAATAATATTAATTTGAAATTGATATAATGATATTACTATTAACCTGAAGTTAATATTATAATATACAATAATATTACTATTGATAATAATTTAATATAAATTTGGTATTAATAGAATAATATTGCTATTATAAAAGTAAAAATAAAAACAAATATAATATAAATAAATAAATAAATAAAATAGAATAAAATTTATGCTAGGCTAATATTATTAATAATATCAATTTGAAATTGACGATGGCCGGCGATGAGAGCGGAGCAGAGGGCAAAAATTCGGCGGAGTCTTCGAGCGAGGTCTCCAGTGAAGAAATTCGAATAGTCAAGGAATCTTAAGTAAGAAACAGGGGGTTTTACAAACCGTTGAGAACTGAGGGAAGCGATGGAGAGAGGGAAAGGGAGGGGAGAGATCCCATCCTTCAAAAACGTAGCAGCAGGCGAAGCAAGTGGGAGCAGGTCACAGAATAGGGCAAGGGGGAGCAGTAGGGAGGCATCGGTCCTCAGGAACCAGTGGCAGACCAAAACAGGAGGCCGATGTCTGCCAAGGGCACAGGAAAAACCCAGGTATGTAATTCCTAATAACAAGCTTGAGGAATACAGATGCTATATGAGAGATCACGCTTTAATCTGCAAATTTATTGGGTTTTGGCCTACTGAGAGGCATTTAGTAAAATGGATTCACCAGCGATGGAATCCAAAAGGGCATATAGATTTAAAGTTGGGGGCGAAAGGGTTTTTTACAGTAATCTTTGCTAACTCGGAAGACAAGGAAAAAACCTTTGAGGAAGGGCCATATTTCATGAATAATGCAGGACTGTTTATGAGGCACTGGGAAGAAAGATATAATCCAGAGAATGAGAGAATGCTAGCGGCCCCTATATGGGTCAGACTATTTGGCTTACCGGTAGAATTTTGGGACCCTGACATTCTTGAAGGAATTGGTAATTCAATTGGGACCTTTGTTAAAGTTGTTGAATCAACGAAGAGGGGGAAGTATACATCTTATGCCAGAATATGCGTATATATGAACATATCAGAGCCACTACCAGAATACATAGAGTTAGAATACCAGGATGAGATCTAGTAGCAGCCTCTGGACTATGAGCATATTCCCTTTAGGTGCAGATGGTGCCATGAGTATGGTCACCTGATCAGGCAATTCCCGCAGAATAGAGAAGAGGAGATCATCAAAAAACAAGAAGAAGAACAAAAAAGGACAGAAAAAACAGAGGGTGGACAGGCAGGTTTTCAGGAGCTCAGCAGAAGGAAGAGACCAGGGAAAGAAGGAGAAAAACCACAAGAAACGTTGAAGCCTATAATAATAGAAAGCCATAACAAATTCCCAGTCATGCAAGAGAACGAAGATGAGGAAACGGATGCAATGGATGATGAGGACGAGACCGAAAGAGTTCCAATGGAAGTTGGTAAAGAAACAAGGGATGAAAACACAACAGTGGTTGGGGAGAATGAAGAGGAGATGGGAGTAATTCCTGAGATAACCCCAGAGCAAATCCATATGGAATCTGGGCCACAAAATGATTCAGGGACAGAAGAAGAGAAAATTATGAGGAAGCTGATACAGGAATGGAAAAACCTTGACGAGAGATTTATACCAGAATCCCAGAAACACTTATACAAGGATACATTCCAAAAATACAAAGAAAAAAGAAGCAGAGCAGGGGAAGAGATAACAGGACAAATAGGGGAATATGAAAGTAACAACATCGGATTGGAAGGCACTGGCAAAGGAGGACGGAAGAGGGGAAGACGAACCCTAAACGAGACAATTCAAGTTGTAGGAGAGATTCTGGTTAACTCAGGCAAGGTTATACCTCTATTTGATGTATTCCTTCAAACACCCAAGAAGTTATAAATGATAATTACATCCTGGAATATTAGGGGTCTCAATAGTAAAGGAAAACAGAGGTATTTAAAGGAGAGATTGAGAAAGGACAAACCAGGAATCGTTATAATCCAAGAAACGAAGATTACCATGCAGCATATGGAAAGAATAATAAAAAAATTAAAAATTCAGTATGAGGTTATGGGACAAGATGCAATAGGCACTGCAGGAGGGTTAGCAATAATGTGGAAACCGGAGGAGCTCATTTTTGAAAATTGGACCAGCCTACCCAGAATCCTAACTGGTTCTTGTAGAGTGATAGGATCTGCTGAAAGAGTCCTCATTACAGGGGTCTATGGACCTCATGTAGCAGGGGAAAGGGAAAGCTTCATAAAGAACGTGAAAGAAGCTAGAGGACTCTACCCAAAAATGCCATGGATAATAGAAGGAGATTTTAATTTAATCAGAACATTGGATGAGAAAAAAGGGGGAATAAGGAGGACAGATCAGTTTATGGATATGTTCAATGATATGATTGTTGATCAGAGGCCGGTAGATATGCAAACCATAAATGGTATATTTACATGGAATAACCGTCGAGGAGGAAAAAACCAGATCGCCTCCAGATTGGACAGATTTCTAGTATCTGAGTCGATCTTGAATAGAGACGTATTTCTGGAAGCCAAAATAATGCCAACTCTTGGTTCAGACCATTGGCCAATAAGGTTGGAGATAGATATTAAGAAAAACTCTGGAAAAAAGTCGTTTAGATTTGAATCCTTCTGGCTTAGAAATCCTCAGTTCTTGGAAAAGGCAGAGGAATGGTGGACTCAAAGCACACTGCAAGGAAAAGGGAAAATGCACACTTTCCAGCTAAAACTAAAAGAATTGAAGGGGAAGATTAAAAACTGGAACAGGGAGGAATTTGGGAACATCATGGAGGAGAAACGGAGACTAGAACAGGAAGTGGAAGAAATCCAACAAAGAATAATACTAGAAGGGAGATCTGAGGAAAGTTGCAAGGCAGAAGGAATCTTAATAAGTAAACTGGAGGAGAGAAGGAAGCAAGAGGAGATTCTATGGAGACAGAAATCCAGGATCAACTGGTTAAGGGAAGGAGAAAGAAATACAAAATTCTTCCATCAGGCCATGGTACAACATAGACAGAGAAATACGATTTTATCCATAAAAAACGAAGCAGGGGAAAGGATAATAGAGCAAGAAGGGATCGAAAAAATCTTAGTTGATTATCATAAAGACATCCTGACCGAGCCTCAAAATGATCGCGCAGCAGCTATTGAGAAGATTTGTAAAGAAATTCCCAAGTTGGTTACAGAGGAACAGAACAAAGCCCTGATGCGAGTAGTGACTATAGAAGAGTTAGAGGAAATAGTGATGAACATGAAGAAAGGAAAGGCCCCACGCCCGGATGGGTTTACAACGCAATTCTTTCAAGCAGGATGGCGATTTCTGAGTAAAGAGATTTTGGAATTAGTTGAGGAATCACGTTTGAAGCAGAAGGTATAGCCAGCGTTAAACTCAACCTTCTTTACTTTAATCCCGAAGAATTCCAACTCAGATAATGCGCAGGGCTTTCGCCCAATTGCTTTATGTAATATCATTTATAAAATCATCGCCACTTTGATAGAAAAAAGGATAAAACCCCTTCTGGCAAATCTAATCTCCCCAAAACAAACAGGGATTGTCGAGGGAAGACAAATTCTCGATGGACTGGTGGTAACACAGGAAGTCATCCACACCATTAAGGAAAAGAAGTAGAAAGGAATGATGATAAAGTTAGACTTGTCTAAAGCGTATGACAGACTGAACTGGAATTATCTCAAAAGAGTCCTGGAGTCCTTCGGATTCAATAATAGATGGGTTGATTGGGTTCTTAGTATGATCTCAACACCGAATTTCTCAATTCTAATTAATGGGACTCCCTCATCTCCCTTTAATTCCTCAAGAGGAATAAGGCAGGGGGATCCCCTTTCGCCCTTCCTATTCATTCTGGCAGCGGAGGGGTTAGGGAGGTTCTTCAAAAAGGAACAGAGGGAAAGAAGAATCAAAGGGCTCAAGCTATGGGGGAGTAATATTCCAATTACCCATCAACAGTTTGTTGATGACATAATGTTGTTCTGCGAAGCAACAGTAAAAGAAGTTAAGGGTATAAAAAGAATCTTAGACACTTTCATGGAGGCTTCAGGTATGGAAGTAAACAAGGAAAATTCTTGTACATTTGTGTTCAATACCCTGGACTCAGTTAAAGCCCATATTACAAGATCATTAGGGTTCAAACAAGGAGAGCTACCAACTAAGTACCTTGGAAACCAGATTGATTTTCACCCAACCAGAATGGTAAACTGGCTACAGGTTATAGAGAAAATCAAGAATAAAATGGCAAGATGGGCATTCAAAACCTTGAACATAGCGGGGCGTATTGTCTTGGTTAAATTGGTTCTGCAAGCAATACCCATTTACCCTTTGTCCATAATAGCGGCACCCAAAGGAGCTTGCTCTAAGATTAAAGAACTCTATACTAAATTTATTTGGGGTGGCCCTAATCAACAGAGGAAATGGGCCTTAGTTTCCTGGAAACATCTGTCAAAAAGGAAAGAGGAAGGAGACCTTGGTCTGAGAGACCCAGAAATGGTAAACAGGGTGCTGGGCACAAAATTATGGTGGAGGTGGATGAGAGGGGGCAATGATCTCTGGAAAAGGATATGGACGAACAAGTACAATATGCCAAGAACTACGGAAAAAATCCTATGGGTGGCCGAGACCCCAAAAGGATCTTCAATTTGGAACTTGGCTAGTCAGAATAAAAGTATAATCAACAGTCATGCATTCTGGGAAATAAGAGGAGGAAGAAATGCTAGGTTCTGGGAAGAAGGGTGGCAGCAAAGAGACAGACTAATCAATATACCAAATCTCCAGAACATACAGCAAAAAGCACTTAGGGAGGGAAAGAGATATGTTGAAGATTATTGGAGAGAGGGAGAGTCAGAAGGCATATGGAGGAAATGGCGAAAGCCAGAAGAATGGATGGAAAACATCACCCAGGATCAGCGAAAAGAATACGAGAAAGAAGTGGAAATAAGGAAGATAAAAGTCAGGAATGGGGAAGATATTCTGAGGTGGGGGAAATCCACGAAAGGGTCCTTCACGGTTAAGGAAGCCTATTATCTGACCAGAGTGCAAGAAAGGATGGAGACAAACCCGGAATGGAAAACCATATGGGATGGTAAATGGTGGCCCAAGATTGCCTTATTTGCGTGGCTGGTAGGCAAGGAAAGGATATTAACCTGGGATAATATCCAAAAGAGAGACCTTCATGGCCCCTCGAGATTCAGTCTATGCAATAAGGAGAACGAGACCCAGAACCATATCCTGAACAATTGTTGGTATGCAGAGAAAATGTGGTACGAGACCAGAAAGCTCTATGGTAAGGAAAGAAGAGATCCCAGAGATATAAAAAGAACCATCTTCCAATGGAATAAGGAAAAATTCAACTGTAAAGTCATTAAAAGGGCATGGGACTTGACAGTGGGATTTACGATTTGGTTCCTTTGGAAAGAACGAAACCGTAGAATTTTCCTTGGGAAACATATAGAACCAGAAGAAACGTGGAAGGGTGTCCTAAGGGCCGTTAAAGAAACAATCCTAGCGGAGGAATGGCATGAAGAGGAGTGGAAAACGAATCAGGAGGAGGAACAAATTCTGGCAAAACTGAACATGAAATACGAAATGGTTTATCCCAGAAAAGAGAGGAGGCAGAATAAACAGGTTGGAAGTCCTGAACAATTCAATTACCCTAAAGAGAACTTCATAAAATTGAATTTCGATGGGGCCTCCAAAGGGAACCCAGGCAACGCAGGTTTTGGGGGAATCTTCAAGGATAGTAAGGGAAGCACCAAATGGATTTACGCAGAGTGGGGAGGAGAAATGACAAACAACGAAGCTGAACTCTGGGTAGTTCATCAGGGATTAAGGATAGCAGCGAGGAATGGCTACAGGAACCTAGAGTTAGAAGGGGATTCGCATTTGGTAATAGAAATGATACGAAAATTGAATAATGGAAAAAACTGGGAGCAAATCGTGAGCAGTTGGAGAACGGATGGGATAGTACAAGGCATAGGCGAAATCCTCAAGAGTTTTGATTACTTGTTAATCAATCACATCCAGAGGAAAGGAAACAGGGAGGCGGACTTCCTTGCCAACTGGGGGAATAATGATCAAGTAGGGAAGGTTGACAGCAATTGGCAGAATGAAATGCAGAAACCGAAGTGGAAGGAGCTGGTCATTATAATAAATCAAGACCATGAGACAGCCACAAACCAATTCGAATGCATATAAGAGACCCCCGAGTGGGAAGAACTGGACGGCGGGCGAAGGACAGGGGTACAAGCGGGGGGAAATAATACAAATTACAGGAGAAGATCAGGTAATGATGGCCCGGTGCAGCCGGACCATTAAGAGGACTGACATATCAAGGCAGAGAGTCAGGGGAAAAGGGAGGACGAGAGGTGATCGGGACGGCCTTTCAGATGGAAATGACAATTCTGCATGCTCAAGAAAGGAGCAACAGGACAGGGACGGTAATCGGAGGAACAGGTGGCAGAAGGATTGCGCTCGTATCGCAAGGGAGTGGTGGAGAGGAAAGGTGCGCAAAGGCGGAGGGCTTAATAAATACCAGAAGAGCAGAGCGGTTTGAAGACGCATAGGGAAGAGGAGAGTAGTGAGGAGAACAAATTCAGAAGGAAGAGAGAAGCAGGGGGAGGAGATCAAAGCTGAGACGAAGGACAGGATGGAAACCAGGAAGCGAGGGAAGAGCAGGGAGACCGCGGCTACCGAATGGGTTAATAAATGGAGCATCCAGGAGAAAGGAAAAGCACTGGAGCAGGATGCCGGAGTCACAGTTATGTTATCGGATGACAGTGAAAAGGACGTAGAATTGGTCGGTTCTGATGAGAACAATTGCCCTCAGCCATGGACTAAACAAGGAAGGAGAGGTGCCGCTGAAACAGAAGGCAGTCAGGAGCTCTGGGGGAATGAAGGATGGAGACGATGCGAACATGGACGAATTAAAGACGAGGCCAAGGAATACGACCCGAGTAGGCGGATGGTGGCAAGAGAGGGTAGCAGAAGAAGGGGTAGGGGAGGTCGAAAAGGGCAGCGCGACAGGGGCAGGGGAAAAATAGGGAGCCAAAGGGGGGAGGAGGCTCCGTCCCATGAAAGGAAAACCAGGGCTTCAGCGGGGAGGAAAGTGCAGCTGGCTGAGCAGGCCTACTACCAAAACACCAACAAAGGAGTCAGGAGAATTATACATCATCTAGAAGAGGAGGCCATGCAGGACCAATCTGATCCAGAAATGGAGGACTGGGTCTACCTTCTTCCGGACCCGGGCCACACAAGAGGCCGCATGACCCTATACAAACAATCTCTGCATGTGTACTGGGTCATGAAGAGATTACTTGCCAAAGCCATGGAGCAAGTAGCAATGGAGATGGCAGAGCTCTCTCAGGGGATTCCCACTCTCAAGAAGGAGCTGAAGAACATTCAGATTACCCTTCTCATGCAGGACAGAAGAATGGATGAAATACAACAGCAGCTAAAGAATCTCGGGAAGGATGTGGACCAGCAGACAGATAAGGAGGCATAGTCTTGTTGTTATCCCCTTTTTTTGGTTTTATATGAAGTCTGTAGAAAGTAACTTGTCTATCAAATTTTGTAATGTGGACTATAGTAGGAAGATAAAGACAATAGGTAGTCTCTTTGAATGTATTGTGCATATAGCCTGGGCAAATAGACTCAAGGTGTTTTATTTTTGGATGGCATTAAAAGACTTAAGATGGCCAAAATACCCGGTTTCCCATTGGGCGGGTTGAGGTCATCACATTTTTGTAATGATTTTGACCTAATGAAATAGAAGAAGTAGTCCCTCCGCAGTTTACAAAAAAAAAAGTAATATCAATTTGAAATTAATATAATACTAATACTTGCCCATGGGGCTTTGGATTGACGGTGATTGGGTGTGCTG
>APFE030384480.1:850-13237 GCA_000404065.3 Pinus taeda
CAAGCTTGCCATCAAACATATGAATGGAGTGACCTTGCTGGCGGATGTGGACCAAGGACAACAAGTTTCTCTTCAGCTATGGGAGATATAGAACATGATGCAGAAGAAAGTTTGGAAGACCAGGCAATTTAAGCCTGATTGTGTCAAGCCCTGATGGCTTGATTTTTGATTGGTCTGCAAAGTATACTGCTTCATCAACATTGTCAGTAAATTCTTCAAAAAAATATTTTCTATGAGTCAAGTGGCAAGTTGCTCCTAAATCAAGCAACCAATCATTTTTCCAAGAAGCAAGTGAAGCATTAAATAAATCTTCATTTACTCCAATATTACATTGTGCCACCACATAATGAGTAGATTCAGTTGCTTTACCTTTTTCTGTGTCATTAGTTTTACTTTTCTGTTGGTTTCTTTGCTGCTCAATTTTGTCCCAAGGTATTTTGCTATGTAGAGGCATCATGTGATCCATTTCTTTTGCAGCGTATGCAGTGCAAATTTGCCTTTTCTCCTTGAGAGTGTCTGCCCCCCCTGCCTTTGAAATATCTTCCTCTTCCTCTTCGACCACTTCTTCCTCTGGAAGAATCTTGAGCAGGATTCTTTTCTTTATGAGCAAGGCACACAGCCTCTTCAGAAGATTCAGGGGCTGTCTTCTTTCCAAAAGCTTTCTCTCTTTCAACAAATTTTTTCACAAAAGAGTCAAAGGTAATATCTTTGAGATTTCCATTTGATTGCAATGACTCAAGATAATTGGAGTAAGTAGGATAAAGTGCCTTGAGAAAAGCGATAAGAGGAATATCCAATTCTACGTTAGTGACTTTGATATCATGCATTATAGACTTTACTTCAGATGCAAGAGCAAGAGGATCATTATTTTGCAATTCAAGAGTGAAGAGTTTAATTATGAGTTGAACAACTTCAAGTGCAGAATGTGAGTCATAGAGTTCTTTCAGCTTTTGTAAGGCTTCGAAACCAGTTGAAAATGGCGAAATATGGAGACTCACCTCTTGCTGCAATTAATGCATAGGCTTTGCTGTTTTTATTTTCCCAAATGGCGAGCTCTTTGTTTGAGTTAGGCTGTTCTGGCTCTTTGTCTTCGTCTCTAATACACACTCCTTTCCACAACTCATTGAAAATGAGGGTGTGTTTTATCATCTGGGACCACTCAGGATAGTTCTCCTTGCTAGTGAGAACTATTCCCACAATGGATATGATTGAATGCATACTGTAACAAAAACTTCTGCTGCAAAATTTTACTCCTAATGGGAAAAAATATAATTCTGATATGGCTGGACAACAAATTCAAATGTCAATACGCATTCAATTGGACAACGTTAAAGTGTAGAATATATATGGGTGGGGCAACGTAAATATATGGTGAGTAACTTTGTATATATATGGCAGCTTAAATATACCAGCCTAGATATATTCGGAGCAACCTAAATATATGTCAACGTAAATAGACAAAATTGTATAGCGCATTCAACTGGACAACGCTCTGAACTGGACAGCGTAAATACACAAAACTTTACAGCGTAAATACCAACAGCGTCCCCAGTATCCTAGTTGCACCATGTAGACGACAACAAATTAAATTTTTACCAAACTTCCACATTTAGCTTTGAGCTTTTGCGTTCAGCTTCCCTCTCAGCGATTCTCACATAAAATTCGCCAGCGAGCATATCTTTTATGTCAATATTCCAGTCAATACTCATTTGAAACGTATCGAGGATCAACTCCAACGACAGGGTAAAACCCAATGCAGAGAGTACACGAATACGATTAGCATTCCAATATTGAGTGTATGGTTTGTGCTAGACCATATAGGCATAAATACTGCAATGATTACATAAAAAAGACGAGCTTTTCAAGAGCATATATGATATAGAGATGACAGAGCAACGTCTAAATTCATTTCATCACACATGGTAGTTTGCCAAAATTTATAACACAAAAATCTCAAAAATATGAAGATGAATGTCCCAAAAACTCCAATCATGGAGGCTGGAACTGTAGATACTAGTGACCAACCGGAATTTGAAGCCTTTCTCTTCTCAGGAGATTGAATAAAAATCTCAAAAATAAGAAGATGAAGTCACAAAAGAAATCGGTGAACAAGGTTCAGGCGTTTCCCTTTTGGCTCTGTCAATTTCTCCAACGGGGAGGATGCACAAAGGGCTATTACATTCTCCGAGTCGAATGGGCGACTCCTGCTCCACTTCTGGAAAACCGAGAGACGTTACAACCATACAGAAAAACCGTGCTAAGAGATAAGGAAAATCGTTCCATCGATTTCTGAAGGATTCTTCTGTCTGCCTCCAACGCCTACGACTGACAAATCCTCCAACGCCTCTGGCAACGTCCAGAAGGTATTACCAGATGTTGAATAAAAAATGGTCAGAGAAGAGGGCGCAGAAAATTATTATGGCAGAGAGCACAGAGAGAAAATATGGCAGAAAAACTGATACAAGGAGTTACAACTAATTTTAGGAACTTGGCTCTGATACCATGTCAGGTTAGGCAGTAACTCCACAAAATTCAATTCATATTATTCCTTCAGGTTGGTCTTTATTATATACATGAGGGAGACTGTTCACTTCATCTCTCGATCACTGTTCATATCTCTTATTATTTATTTACATCAATTATATTTCTTCACCCAATCTCGATGATTAGGTGTCAACAGAGGTTATGCACCTATTTATAGAGGGATAACTGATAGTCTTTTGGCAGAAACTTCCCCTTCATCTTGGCTATCATCCTGTCCCAACTTTTAATCAATGGTTTCCCCTTTTTCCTTCTTTCATTGTGCACATTGTCCCACCACAATGCAACATGGCCTTTCAACCTAGTTAATTTCACCTGCTTATCTTTTTCAATCTCTTCGTATTCGAAATAGTTGTCTAGTTCACTAATCCAATCCATCAAATTCATAGTGGACAACTCAAGTTTTGGTCTGGAGCTTGAGCTTAGCGCCGATCTCAACAGTTTAACTTTTGGAGCCTCATCCACAGGTGCTTCTCTTTCATTGTAGCTTCTTCCTTCGATCCGCTGTCATCTCCAACCTCAGGGTCTCACTGCGTGCTGGTATCCATGGCCTCTAAACGAGCTTGCAACCTCTGTATCTCTTCTCGGAGTTCTACATTAGCTACAGGTCGACCTTGTGCTCTTCTTGCTCGCATTTCCATCTCTCTTTTTCAGTAGAAAACACCACCAACACCCAATGTAACTGTGCCATAGACATAGCACTATCACAAATCTGCTCTAATACCAAAAAATGATGGAACAGAGGCAGTCAAATGCAAAAATACACTGCTCGAAGTGCTACGAAATATTTTCATAGTGCGCTGTGGAATATTTTCGTAGTGCCCTTGAAATCTATGTTTTCATCTCTGGGAAGACAGAACGCCTCATGCTTTCTACAGACTAGACTCTCCACCTCCGAACACATCCTCCACTCTCAAGAATGGACTCCCTCGTCGCCTTTACCAATGGCTACGCTCAGCTTCCAATAGAACTGTCACAACGTCCATAGCGAAGGCTCTCTGTCCAGAACTCGAGTTACTGAGGTTTCATTTTTTTATTTTTATTTCATGCTGCCTTCTATAGAAAATGATCTCCTCTTGCTCTGTTTGCACCCAACATCCACTCATCGAATTATTGAGCACGCTCAGTGGGCATAACTGTGTCATTGCCTGCAAAACAAAGACTCTGCAAACTAATGATTTCGGTCATAATAACAAGTGCACATAACGACGACAACCCATAAATCGAAGGTCCACCAACACATAATGCTACAAGCCTGGGGTTACATTGATTCTAGACTGAGAAATAACACAGAGCTATGGAAAGAATATGCTACACATTTCTTTTATTTACTTCACAGGTACAAGTTCGAGGCAGGAGAAGAAGCTCCCTCCTCTCAATCGAAGCTCTTTTTATGCACATCCTTGGCAACTGTTTCGCTTCCTTTTCTCTCTAATTGAGGGAAGTCAAAAATTCACAAGGAAAATGATTCTTCATTTCCTAAAATCTACAACTTATTGAAAGTTTGTATTTACATTATTTAAAATCTCACTAAAATAGACAAAATCGACTTTTCCAGCGCAACATGTGGCCAATCCACCACATTGTCAAGCCCCCTTCATTTTCCACCACGAACTTGATCTAATGCTTCTGCATCAGAATGTAAATCCATGAACACTTCGATGGAGATGAACTTCAAGAAGTTATGTGGTGAATCTGCAGGTCTTGATTTGGCAAATCCTTTTGAGTATCGTCAATTGATTGGGGCACTGATGTTCTTAGTGAACACTAGAACAGACATATGTTTTGCAGTCAATACTCTGAGCCAATATATGATTAAAACATCTCGTGCACATTGGATTGCTGTAAAGCATGCGTTGAGATAATAACATGGGATCATCAATTTGGGGTTGAAATATATTGCCGGTGACATAAGACTACACTTAGACTCAAATGCTAATTGGTGTTGAAGGAAGTGTAATTAGGTTTGGTCTTCATAAATGTAAGTTTGACTTTTGTATTTATTCAACAAAAGGGAAATGATTTTTATGATACTTGTCAATGAGTTTCTTGCTCATTGAATTAGGTCAAGCACATGTTTAAGTGCTTCTAGGAAGTCAAGAGTCAAATGTATTTATGTAAGACCCTTTGAGGGCATGTTACACTATGTATAAAATAGCATAAAGGTCAAAGAAATACCTCCAAGACAAGTGCAAGTCCTCCCCATGCAACAACGTCCTCCTCAAGAAGCAAAACAAAGAAAATAATGAAGGAAAAGTCAAGTCGGCCTACAAGTCAGCCTAAAAGGAGGGACAATCCTCTATTTATAGAGGCTGCCCACTCCAATACAACGCACTCAATGAGGTTTGAAATCCGCAATGCAAAGGAGGCAAGAAAGGATTGAAGGAAGATGAAGTAAAGGGTCTACAAGGGCAGCGAAGGAAGAGGCTACAAGACCAAAGGTTAGAGGGTTGTTCTAAGGGTCAAACACAACCACACGTGCGAAGGAAGAAGGCCTGCCTGCAGTCATAACAATAGCAGTACATCAGTCCAATACTTATCATTGTTTGGGCTAGAAATTAAGGTCTATAAGGCCTCCCTCTAAGAGCGAAGAAGAGACCCTCACAAACGAAGGAAGAAGGAATAAGGCCGAGGACAAGAGGACTATTTCTAGGGCTAGAAGCAGTCACACGTGCGGAAAAGAAGAGGATAAGTCTACAGCTGGGAAACAGTCCATGACATATCATTGTTTGGGTGAGAAATCAAGTCTACAAGGACTCCCAAAGCCTAGCAAAGGAGCCTATCTCTCTAGCGAAGGTGGAAAGACCCTAATTCACTAAGGGTACCTTCCACACATTAGAAAACTAAGGCAGCAGAACAACAGTGCAGTCGTACACCCATACATCAAGAAGGATCTCACTTAAGAAGTCTACTTGAGCAAGGGATAGAAGAGGAACACCTCATCTAGAAGGCTCACTCAAGGAAGGTTTATCTCTAGACAAGAATCAAAGAAGGAGGACGAAGTGCCGAGGAACGAGGTGTCAGAAGGAGGAAGCCTATGTGCCGGGGAACAAAGTGCAGAAAGGAGGAGAGGACTTGACTTGTGCTTGGAGGATATTCTAGTCAAGGGTTTAGGGTTTGGCATTGATCAATAGAAGCTTCAATAAGAGAAATTCACTCAAGGGTTTTCCTCTCAAGAAAAGAGAGGTTTTGGCCCTGGCAGAGAGCCAACATCTTGTGTTCTTGTTCTTATGTTTTGGTAGAAGTTTGATGAAGTACACACATATGCATTAATAATAAGAAGAAGATATTAAGCTTACAATAAAAAGTAAAAAGACTCCACAAATTGTTATCAAGTAACGAAGAATCGCACTACACTTATTTGCTCTAGATTCTTCAACATGGTATCAGAGCTAAGGTGACACATCAAGGAAAGGGCAACTCAAGAACACTCGTCAAGGAGAAGCATCTACAAACTCAAAGCATCAAGCCTAGAAGTCTCAATCACTTCAAGGACAAGAAGGGTCTACAATCCATCATTCATCAAGGAGGTCTACAAAGCTAGAAGAAGAGCCTTACATAAAGGCACCTACAAAGAAGCGCAGATTGAAGCAGGACCTACATCAAGCTACAAGTCATCAAGAAAATCTCATCATCAAGCAAGTCCACTTGAAGAAGGCAACTTGAGGAACATCAAGATCCTAGGAAGGAAGCAAATCCATTACATCTCAAAATCTATCAAGCACATGTCTCCTTCTGAATATACATCAATGTGTTTTTGCAAGGAAAGCAATAAATTGGTAGGTACCAATAACTTTCTTGCATGGAAGAAGAGGACTGATCTACAGGAGAATGAACTCCTACAACATGTCAAAGGGAATATCACTATCCCTGCTAAGGAACAAACTTAAGCCTTAGCCAAGTACAATAAGGATGAGACAAGAGTTCAAAGGATTATAATGGAATCAATCACAGACTCTCTCATTCCCTATGTCTCCAAATTTGAGACATCGAAAGAAATTTATGATAAGCTAGTAGAGCTATTCTCGGTATCCACAATCGGAGAAGTAATATCTTTGAGGAATGAATTATACAAGATGAAGATAGCAAATGAAGGAATAACTCCCTACTTCATGAAAATCTTTGAAATGAGGGATCAACTTCAAGAGCTTGGGGAAGTCATGTTCGATAGAGAAATGACCACTGTAGTACTCAGTGCTCTACCTGAGGATTGAGGCAACTTCACATCAAGCATATATGCCAAGAAGGAAGCAACCATTCTCAGTGAAATGTGGTCTCTATGCAGGACAAAGGAAACCAGACTCAAGGCAAAAGAAGATGTGGGATCAAAGGAGCAAGCATTTGCTACCATGGCCAAGAGAAAGGGTAAATTTGGCAAGTTTGGTCCACGAAGAACAAACAACAAAGACATGTTCAAAATCCAATGTTTTGGATGTCAAGAATATGGACACTACAAAAGGAATTGTCCTAAGCTTAAGAAGGACACCAACAACAAAAGAAAGAGGGAAGAAGCTCACATGACCCAAGAGGTGAAAGAAGAAGAAAAGAAGCAAAAGAAGAAAGATCCTTCGGATCTCTACTATGACTAAGTCAAACTATTTACTTCTAGTCTTCTTTCAAGTTTTTGAGTAGTATAGGAGCATGTAGTAATATTGCATGGCTAGATCCATCCTCTAGAATCTAGAAGCATGATGTACATAGAGTTCTAGATACTCATGAAGATGTAGCATATATAATAAGAATAAAAATGCATGGGTAGAAATATCCTCTAGAATATAGGAGCATGGAAGATATAGCTCAAGATATTCATGTAGAAGAAGCATACCTAGTATAGGACCTCATCCACGATGAAAGAAAATTGATCATGATTAAGAATCTTAGAAGACCTCCATCATCAAAAGGAAAGGAACATTTGCAAGGCAAGGGTCTCTAAGATCCTATGATGGAATCTTTGAAAGAAGGTTCATGAACCTAAGCAGATGTCTCATTGGGAATCCCATTCATGGGATTCAAGAAAAGGATGATATATAGGCAAGCTAAGATGAAGCAAGAAGGGCCACACCAAGGATAACCAAATGAAGCTAAGATGATTAAAGGAGAATCAAGATGAGGTATGTATGCATCAAAGTTTAGTCATTTGTATATTATTGAGTCACAGGAATAGTTTTATAATATGATCAAGTATGAAAGAATCTCTTTGTTAAAATTGGCAACTAGGGCCAAACTTCATGTGGGTCATCGTATTTATAGCAACTGATATTTTTCTTGGATCCCTCTCATCTAGAGGTGTAGGATTGATCTAAAGATCATCCGATTTTGATAAGTATTCATGGAGATATGAATTTATTTGTGTTATGGGACAATTCGTCAAGGTCGGCCAACAACCAAATAACCCCCATGTGTGCTCAATGTTTTAGTATAAAAGGAGGTGACTTGATAGGCATTTGATCACACACTTCACTCTTGATTTCTCTTCACTTGTTTTGGGTTTTAGTGGAAGAGAAGTCTAAGAGGAGGAAGCCCTAGACACAGTAGGGAAGGAACCTAAGCTTGAAGTCTAAACGCAGTCCTAGATGATGCCCTAGTAGCTCTACGCATGACCTAAATCAAGGAAGACGCAGTCTGTCCTAACGCTGTCAAGGAAGACACAAACATATTGTGGAGGAGAGGGAAGGGAAGTTCTATCTTAGCCGCAACAAAGAGGGATAGAACAATGTGAGTTTTGGAGGTTGTTTCAGGGTCATTTTGTGAAGGCTGAGTTGCTGTTAGGACGGCCGAGGTATCTTCCCAGAGGATTGAGGCAGAGGAGGTTAGTTTCAAGTATTTTTGGGTTTGATGTGTGGGCTGGAAACTCTTTTGAAGGGGCTGTAAGCTACAACAAGGCTGTGTGGTAGGCCGCAGGCCATACCACCACAGCAAGGGATAGCGTGGGCTGTTTTGGGGTTATGTTGTGCCCTAATCTTCAGTGGAGGCAGAGGGTTCACTGTAGGGTAGGCCGCAGAGATTAAGGGCTGTTTGGGTGATTGTTTGAGGGCTGTTGCAGTAGTCTGAGGTGCCCTAACCAGTCACTATCACAACAACAACAAAGTAGACTTGGAGTAGCAATTCGTGTGGTGTGTTGGGTCAATGTTGTGACCAGATTTGGATCAGTTTGTTGAGCAGCCTGTGGCAGCCAAGTTGGAGGCTTGATTGGGTGATCGAGAGCCTCCATAGGTGCAACAATGGTACATGGGACAACAATGATACTTGGTGCAACAATAGTACATGGGACAACAATGAGTACATGTTGTACAGTGCAACATAGTGCACATAGGAGCAACAATGCATAGCATGATGTATAGTGCAACATGGTGTAGATCAGTATTGCTGGATATTGGTGCAACAATGGGACATCATGGTAATGGTGAGGTATTGCAGCAGCAGGATAATGAGGTATTGCAACATGCATTTGGGTGCAGTATAGTGCAATGAAGAGCTCAACATAATGGAATAGTACCGTGATGGGTACAGTCATGATTATTGAAGCATGATGAGATGCAGCATAGTGATGATGGGTGCAACATGGTGCAACACAGTGAGGTGCAGCATGATGATGAGGAGCAACACAATGATAGGTGTAGCAAGGCGATGAAGTCACCTTGGAGAATCAGTTGAAGCAACATGTTTTCAACTGAGTTCAGCTACCTCATGTATCATCTTCTTAGAGATGATCTATGCTCTTATTTAGATAAGTCAAAGTGTTGACTTCTGTTGTATATGTACTCTCTCTCTCTCTCTCTGTGCTGAACTATTGAACGACATATAAGAAGAATTGATCAAGGGTTTCCCCACATTGGGGTTTGTCCTTCGTTAGCGCCACATCTTGTGTCCTCTTGTCTTGGCTTGTCTTTTGTGATTTATGTTTACGTTCTATCTGCAATTTGCTATTATGCTGATGTGATTGCTAAGCTGGAAAATATATTGAGCTAACTGTGAAAATTGAAATAAATTGCGCTAAGCATAGAACATACCTAAACTTAACATGGTATCAGAGCTGAGGTGAAGACAAAGCCCAAGCAAGAGTGAGAGCAATCATCGAAGACAGTTGGGAAAGGACAAAAGGCTCAATGGATTCCTCATTCCTCTTCAAATTTACCAAGGGTGAAGTCGAAGTAGAGAATATTATCAGAATAGTGTAGCGGAAGCTTCTGATGGCCTACCTAAAGATCACTTCAATGGGAAGTCTGGATCTAAGGGTGGAAGGAAAGGCAGATGCCTTGTTTGTAATAAGTTTGGCCATTAGGCGAAGGAGTGTCTGAATGGTAGGAACACATCACTTGATGATGACAACAATCATTCTAGGGACATCTTCAATGATCAAAGGAATGACAGGTAATGCAGGACATCAAGGGAATGGCCGACTCTTTAAAGAAAGCAAGGATCCCCAGACTCTTTGGGGATCTGGCTTATTGATTGTAGTGCATCAAGGCACTTCATTGGATGGAAGGGTGCTTTCTCTAATTTGGTAGAGATGGAAACAATCGTGGGATTATACTTGGAGTCAATGCCACCTATCCTGGAAAGGGTGTAGGGAGTGTTACCTCTCAATTGAATGAGGCTAATTGGATTCATTTAAGAGAAGCTCTTTATGTACTTGATTGCAAGAAGAACCTGGTGTCCATTTCGGCAATGGAAGTCAAAGGTTTCAGGGTGACATTCATCAACGGAAAGGTACATGTTTGAAAATAGAATTTTCAAAAATGCTTTCATCCTTGAGTTCAAGATTGGCAATTTGTATCAAGTTGCAGGAAGTCCATTGGGGACCATGTCAGTTGACACATCTCATCTATAGCACCGAACGTCTGCTTATTATGGGTCCCTACCCGATGCGAGTCAGATGGTGATAGGGATGCCCGAATTCAAGAAGAGCATGAAGGTACATGTCTGAGATGTACTGAAGGAAAATCATACAAGGGGACCATTCCCCTCATGTAGTAGGTCCACAGGTTTGGAACAACCCGAGGGGTTTGAGATCATGATCGGGAATCTCATGTATGTAGGTGGAAGAAAGCCCTCTATGGCTTGAAGAAAAACACCTCGGGCTTAATATGAGAGGATTGGTAGCTGTCTAATGGAGCTGAGATTCACTAGGAGTGAAGCCGATCCAAACCATTGCTTGAAGGTTGTGAATGATAGACCTCTCATACTGGCATGTTCTGAGGACGACCTCTTTCTGACAGGTGCAGACCCTCTCATTTGCAAAAGTGAGAGGGAGTTGAATTCCAGATTTGGAATGGTGAACTGCAAGCCCATGTCTACCTCGTTGGATCTTAACTTTCAGAAGTTATGTGGTAAGGATACTGGACCTGATTTGGGAAATGCCTCCGAGTTTCATAAACTCATTCTAGCATTGATGTTCTTGGTGAACTCCCATTCAGATATATGTTTTGCAGTTAGCATGTTGAGCTCATATATGGTTGAGCCTCACTGGATTGGTGCCAAGAATCTTCTGAGATATCTTCAGGGCACAATCTCTCATGGATTGAGATACACTGTCGGAAATGTGACGCTGCATGATTATTCGAACGCTGATTGGGCAGGCAATGTGGAGGATCGCAAGAGCACTTCTGAGTGCTGGTTCTTTTTGGGTTCTGCGTCGATATCCTGGATGAGCAAGAAGCAGAAGTCGGTTGCTATAAGCACCGCTGGGACCGAATACATAGCTATGAGTATGACCTCCTGTGACGCTGCCTGGTTGAGGAAGCTCCTCAGTGAGCTGTTTGACACATGATGGATACCGCCGTGATCTTCTGTGACAACTAGAGGGGGATTCGATTGTTGAGGAATCCCGTATGTTATGGTCGCTCCAAGCATATAGACATCAGGTACCACTCTATCTAGGATATGGTACATTGATGAGCAAGAAGGGTCCATTGCATTAGGATTGATGTGCAGGTAGCAGACATTCTATCGAAGCCTCGGGGAAAGGTCAAATTTGTGACTTTCCAGAATGACTTGGAGTCGTTGAGAGACCCTCTTATGAGGGTCCTCTATGATGCATGCATTGAGCTTTGGGAGCTCCGGGGGGCTTGGGTACTTATTGGAGCAACAAATGACCATAGGGCGACTCACCCTCCCCTAGTGGTGCGCTGTATACATGGTGAATGGTTCAGCCTTCCCCTGTGATACCTCGTGGCGACTTGTGGGCAGGATGAGTGGTTCTTTTGCTGAGGCATCCTACCCATGCGGTTTGGGACTGTTATAGATCTGATATGAAAATATAAGATAACAGAAATAAACCCAAGAATAATAAGATTCAAATATAGAAATGCTTCACTTTATTGATATCAAACTCTTAAGGTAGGGCAACACCATACATTCACTCCTTAAGGAAGCAGAACACTCCACAAGCCATATCCCTGTTCATACAATATTCCTTGACAATATTCCTTGCCCTCTCCATGTGGAGTCTCTAGCCTCTATATAGGCCTCATACATACAATACCATGGGTCATTACCATGGTTCTCTCATACCATCAAACTAATACCATGGGCCCATTACATTATTACTAACTACTTGTGGTCCTTTACATGATATGGGTTAACCACCTTATTTATTACTATGGCCCATCCCATTATTACATTATTAACTTGGGTACCTCCCTCGGTACCCCATATTATCCCCTAGGTATATAACATTCCACCCCCCTTAGCATGTTTCGTCCCCGAAACATGGGAAGAACACAAATAATAAGATCTACTCAAAAGAGTAGTCCACTGATACCATGCACGTGCATCTAGCCATCCAAGAGAAAGGTGAAACCTCGATCTCGCTGGTGCCTCGCTCGCCTGAGATGGAAGTTGACC
>APFE030384480.1:15742-82051 GCA_000404065.3 Pinus taeda
GTGAGCGAGGCACCAGCAAGATCGAGGGTTCACCTTTCTCTTAAATGGCTAGATGCACGTGCATGGTACCAGTGGATTACTCTTTTGAGTAGTTCTTATTATTTGTGTTCTTCCCATGTTTCGGAGATGAAACATGCTAAGGGGGGTGGAATGTTATATACCTAGGGGGGATAATATGGGGTACTAAGGGAGGTACCCAAAGTAATAATGTAATAATGGGATGGGCCATAGTAATAAATAAGGTGGTTAGCCCATATCATGTAAAGGACCACAAGTAGTTAGTAATAATGTAATGGGCCCATGGTATTAGTTCGATGGTATGAGGGAACCATGGTAATGATCCATGGTATTGTATGCATGAGGCCTATATAGAGGCTAGAGACTCTACATGGAGGATGTCAAGGGATTGTCAAGGATTATTGTATGAACAGGCATATGGCTTGTGGAGTGTTCTGCTTCCTTAAGGAGTGAATGTATGGTGTTTCCCTACCTTAAGGGTTTTGATATCAATAAAGAATCATTTCATATTATTTCTGAGTTTATTTGCATTGTCTTATATTTTCATATCAGATCTATAGTATTTCCGGGTTAGATCTATAACAAAAGCTCCTCAGTGAGTTGTTTGACACATGATGGATACCACCGTGATCTTCTGTGACAATCAGAGGGGGATTCGATTGTTGAGGAATCCCGTGTGTTATGGTCGCTCCAAGCATATAGACATCAGGTACCACTCTATCTGGGATATGGTACATTGACGAGCAAGAAGGGTCCATTGCATTAGGGCTGATGTGTAGGTAGCAGACATTCTATCGAAGCCTCAGGGAAAGGTCAAATTTGTGACTTTCCAGAATGACTTGGAGTCGTTGAGAGACCCTCTTATGAGGGTCTTGTATGATGCATGCGTTGAGCTTTGGGAGCTCCGGGGGGCTTGGGTACTTCTTGGAGCAACAAGCGACCATAGGGCGACTCACCCTCCCCTAGTGGTGCGCTGTATACAGGGTGAATGATTCAGCCTTCCCCTGTGATACCTCGTGGCGACTTGTGGGCAGGATGAGTGGTTCTCTTGTCGAGGCATCCTACCCATGCGGTCTGGGACTCATGGGAAGTACTTCTCATTTGGCCAATGAGCAGGGAAATGGAGTTAGGGACCATAGTAGCACCGACGGACGCATCGTGTATCTACCGTACTCCCTATGCTAGGATGACGGACATTGATTTGGGATCAATTGGAACTGACTTCGAGTCAGTAAGAGTGATATAACTCACTCTCTCTTGGAACTGATCTGGGATCAATAATAGTGGTATGACACACTCTCTGGAACTGACTTCTGGTCAGTAAGAGCGCTATTGAGCACTCTCTTTATATGGGACTGACTTCGAGTCAGTAGAGAATGGATGAGACATTCTCGATCAATTCTTCTTCTTCATAGTTCAGCAAAGCAGAACAGAGCAGTGCAGGGCACTAATGGCAGAGATAGTACAGTCTGGCAGATGGATCAACAGTTGGAGTTCTCCCTAGTTGAGAGGGAGTGTTAAAATTGGCAACTAGGGCCAAATTCCATGTGGGTCATCTTATTTATGGCAGCTGATATTTTTCTTGGATCCCTCTCATCGAGAGGTGTAGGATTGATCTAAGGATCATCCGATTCTGATAAGTAATCATGGAGATATGAATTTATTTGTGTTATGGGACAATTTGTCAAGGTCAGCCAACAACCAAATAGCCCCCACGTGTGCTTAACATTTTAGTATAAAAGGAGGTGACTTGATAGTCATTTGGTCACACACTTCACTCTTGATTTCTCTCCACTTGTTTTGGGTTTTAATGGAAGAGAAGCCTAAGAGGAGGAAGCCCTGGACACAGTAGGGAAGGAGCCTAAGCTTGAAGTCTAAACACAATACTAGATGATTCCCTAGAAGCTCTAAGCATGACCTAAATCAAGGAAGACGTAGTTTGCCCTAACGCTGTCAAGGAAGACACAATCATATCCTGGAGGAGATAGCCCTAAAGAAACTCGTTGGAGGCAAGGGAAGCTCTGTCTTAGCCGCAACAAAGAGGGATAGAACAACGTGAGTTGTGAAGGCCGAGTTGCTGTTAAGAGGGCCAAGGTACCTTCCTAGAGGATTGAGGCAAAGGAGGTTAGTTTCAAGTTGTTTTGGGTTTGATGTGTGGGCTAGAAACTCTGTTTGAAGGGACTGTAAGCTACAACAACGTTGTGTGGCCGCAGGCCATACCACCACAACAAGGGATAGCGTGGGCTGTTTTGGGGTTATGTTGTGCCCTAATTTTCAGCGTGGAGGCAGAGGGTTCACTCTAGGGTAGGCTGCAGAGATTAAGGGTTGTTTGGGTGAATCTTTGAGGGTTGTTGCAGCAGTCTGAGGTGTCCTAACCAGTCACTGTCACAACAATAGCAAAGCAGACTTAGAGTAGCAATTTGTGTGGTGTGTTGGGTCAATGTTGTGACTAGATTTGGATCAGTTTGTTGAGCAGCTTGTGGGAGCCAAGTTGGAGGCTTGATTGGGTGATCGAGAGCCTCCATAGGTGCAACAATGGTACATGGGACAACAATGATACTTGGTGCAACAATAGTATATGGGACATCAATAATACTTGGTGCAACAATAGTATATGGGACATCAATAATACTTGGTGCAACAATGGTACATGGGACAATAATGAGTACATGTTGTACAATGCAACATAGTGCACATAGGAGCAGCAATGCATAGCATGATGTACAATGCAACATAGATAGTGCAGCATGGTGTATCGCTGGACATTGGTGCAGCAATGGGACATCATGGTAATGATGAGGTATTGCAGCAGCAGGATAATGAGGTATTGCAGCATGCATATGGGTGTAGTATAGTGCAATGAAGAGCTCAACATAGTGCAGCAGTACCGTGATGGGTACAATCATGATTAGTGAAGCATGATGAGATGTAGCATAGTGATGATGGGTGCAACATGGTGCAGCATAATGAGGTGCAACATGATGATGAGGAGCAACACAATGATAGGTGCAACAAGGCGATGGAGTCACCTTGGAGAATCAGTTGAAGTAGCATGTCTTCAACTAAGTTCAACTACCTCATGTATCATCTTCTTAGAGATGATCTATGCTCTTATTTAGATAAGTCAAAGTGTTGACTTCTGTTGTATATGTATTATCTCTCTCTCTCTCTTTGCTGAACTATTGAAGAACATATAAGAAGAATTGATCAAGGGTTTCCCCACATTGGGGTTTGTCCTTGGCTAGCACTACATTTTGTGTCCTCTTGTCTTGGCTTGTCTTCTGCGATTTATGTTTATGTTCTATTTACAATTTACTGTTATGCTGATGTGATTGCTAATCTGGAAAAGATATTGAGCTAACTTTAAAAATTGAAATAAATTGCTCTAAGCATAGAACATACCTAAACTTAACACTCTTTCACCAACAACGCAATGAAGGTTAAAAAAGAAAAAATTATATATGCTCACATAAGGAGTATAAGATTGCTGACTATGAAGCAAGAAGAAATGCTGACTAGTCCAGGAAACGAGCAAGGAAGCAATGCTCTCACAAGAAGCATAAGATGGTTGACCTATCTACCTAAGAAGGAGAAAATGAAGAAATAGATCAAGCATGTGAGGAACACCATGATCACCGAGAATCACTATCTGATAAAATACTTTGAAGATATCTCCCGAAAGAAGGCAGGACGACTTTGACAAACGAAGGAAGGACCCTTGACACCTATGAAGGCCATGGAGATATGAAAGATGTAGATAACTGATTCTACTCTATGAAGATGTCGTGATGAAGAAGCCATCCAACAAAAGAAAAAGAAATGTTGAAGCAATATCAGGATGAAGTCATGATGGGCTACTAGGTTGAAACATGTAAACAATCAAGTACAATAAAGCATCCATGAGAAGAGTATTCTGAAGCATGGACAGATGACAAAAGAGTAGCCAGATGACGAAACCTGATGTATGGCAAGAAAGACACTTTGCACGAAGGAAGCAATGACATGACAAACTAGGAAGGAAAGTGATCGATGGATGGTGCCCTACCTAGAAGAAGTTCGAGCAAAGACTTCATGACATCAAAGAAAGGAAGGAAATCAAGCAGTTGAAGAACCCACGAAGAAGAAGTTGCTGACGAAGGAAAGAGTCCCTAGTTAAGAGGGAGCTCTGATAGGTCCCTGATCAAGAGGGAGTTTTGGATCACCCCTGATTACAAAGGAGTGACAATTGTGTTTTTCCATTTCATGGGTCATGCACTAGACCAGGACTAACAACCATAAGTCTAGATGAAGGCCATGAATGGAAATGTAGACACAAGATAGACACAACATTCTTGTCTTCACTTGGGAATAAAGAATGGGAGGATTGAGTAATCATCTGGCATCCGATACTCTTTGAGTATGTGTAGGGCATCCAAGACAGGAGTAAGCAGGGGGACCGATATTCTTTGAGGGCTGGGAACCCAAAACAGGAATAGTCCTAGAAGGCCATACTCAATTAACACCCGGGTGGGTATGTACCTTGAGAGACAATGATGAAGGTGTCTATAAAGCATTGGTCTCGCCAACATTGTGGGTCATGGTCTAGTAGAGAGATGGAGCTTTTAGTCAAGGCCTTGCACTATGACAATGCTGGTGGATATGATGCTATAACAGATGGATTGCAAATCCGATTTCTCTTATGTGAATTCTTCAAAGATTGATAATAGCCAAACACCTTGTGATGTTGTATGAATACCTCCCTAGTTAAGAGGGAGTGTTGAAGGAAGTGTAAGTATGTTTGGTCTTCATAAATGTAAGTTTGACTTTTGTATTTATTCAAGAAAAGAGAAATTATTTTGATGATACTTGTCAATGAGTTTCTTGCTCATTGAATTATGTCAAGCACATGTTTTAGTGCTTTTAGGAAGTCAAGAGTCAAATGTATTTATGTAAGACCCTTTGAGGGCATGTTACACTATGTATAAAATAGCATAAAGGTCAAAGAAATACCTCCAAGACAAGTGCAAGTCCTTCCCATGCAGTAACGTCCTCCTCAAGAAGCAAATCAAAGAAAATAATGAAGGAAAACTCAAGTCGGCCGAAGGACAGCTAGTCGGCCTAAAAGGAGGAACAATCCTCTATTTATAGAGGCTGTCCACTCCAATACAACACACTCAATGAGCTTTGAAATTCGCAATGCAAAGGAGGCAAGAAAGGATAGAAGGAAGAAGAAGTAAAGGGTCTACAAGGGCAGCGAAGGAAGAGGCTACAAGACCGAAGGTTAGAGGGCTGTTCTAAGGGTCAAACATAGCCACACGTGCGAAGGAAGGAGGCCTCTTTGCAATCATAACAACAACAATACATCAGCCCCATACGTATCACTGTTTGGGCTAGAAATTATGGTCTAGAAGGCCTCCCTCTAAGAGCGAAGAAGAGACCCTCACAAACGAAGGAAGAAGGAATAAGGTCGAGGACAAGAGGATTGTTTCTAGGGCTAGAAACAGTCACACGTGCGGAAAAGAAGAGGATAAGTCTGCAACTGGCAAACTGTCCATGACATATCATTGTTTGGGTGAGAAATCAAGTCTACAAGACTCCCAAAGCCTAGCGAAGGAGCCTATCTCTCTAGCGAATGTGGAAGGACCCTAATTCACTAAGGGTACCTTCGACACATAAGAAAACTAGGGCAGCAGAACAACAATACAGTCGTACACCCATACATCAAGAATGATCTCACTTAAGAAGTCTACTTGAGCAAGGGATAGAAAAGAAACACCTCATCTAGAAGGCTCACTCAAGGAAGGTCTATCTCTAGACAAGAATCAAAGAAGGAGGACAAAGTGCTGGAAGGAGGAAGCCTATGTGCCAGGGAACAAAGTGCAGAAAGGAGGAGAGGACTTGACTTGTTCTTGGAGGATATTCTAGTCAAGGGTCTAGGGTTTGGCATTGATCAGTAGAAGCTTCAATAAGAGAAATTCACTTAAGGGTTTTCCTCTCAAGAGAAGAGAGGTTTTGGCCCTGGCAAAGAGCCAACATCTTGTGTTCTTGTTCTTATGTTTTGGTAGCAGTGTGATGAAGTACACACACATGCATTAATAATAATAAGAAGAAGATTAAGCTAACAAGAAAAAGTAAAAAGACTCCACAAATTGTTATCAAGTAACGAAGAATCACACTACACTTATTTGCCCTAGATTCTTCAACAATTGGGCTGGTAACTCTATTGATAGAAAGAGCACATCTGGGTGCTGCTTTAGCTTAGGATTTGCCATGATATCTTGGATGAGCAGGAAGCAAAAATCTGTTGCCCTCAGCACGGTTGAAGCTGAGTACATTGCTGCTAGCATTGCTAGTTGTGAGGTAGTATGGCTGAGGAAGCTCTTTCGAGAGCTATTTGAGCATGTTTTGGATACAATAGTAATTTACTGTGACAATAAGAGTGGGATTCGACATGCAGAAAATCCCATATTCCATGACAAGACCAAGCATATTGAGATCAAATATCACTATGTCTGGGATATGGTGCAAAGAGGAGCATAAGACTCCATCATATAGCCATTGATGACCAGATCGTCGACATTCTTACCGAGCCTTTGCCAAAAGGGAAGTTCTTGGTTTTGAGAGAGCAACTTGGATTGACGAATGTGACCCTTCCTAGAGAGGGTGGTCATGGATAATGAGCCTTGGATGTGCGAGATCCTTGTCATGTGTTGACAAGTGGATCCCCCCAAGCAGTGATGAGCCTTTGATGTGCGAGATCCTTGTCATGTGTTGACAATTGGATCCCCCCAAGTAGTGATGAGCCTTGGATGTGCGACATCCTTGTCATGTGTTGACAAGTGGACCCCCCTAAGAGATGAGGCTTGGTTGTGTGAGATCCTTATCACGTGCTGACAAGTGGATCCCCTCAAGCAAAGATGTAACTTGGTTGTGCGCAATCCTTGTCAAGTGGGTTATCCCCCTAGGCAAAGATGACACTTGGTTGTGCGAGATCCTTGACAAGTGGGTTATCCCCCCAAGTGAATAGAGGGTGATGAATGAATATCCCCTATGATGATTAACCATCATTGTTCCAAAATAGAGATCCATGTGTCAGAAAGAAATTCCTCCCTAGCTAAGCTAAGAGGGAGTGTTGAAAATTGGCAGCTAAGGGATGAATTTCCTTGAATAAAATTTCATTTCTGACTATTCTAGAGTGATGTTCTAAATATAGAAAGTCATGTCTTATCATTGCAACCATGACTTTCTAAAATTAGTAAGTCACCTTGTTTCAATTGGTAATCATTATATATGATGGAAAATCACTTAACTTATCCTCAATCAATCTCAATTGGTTAATTTCATAATTACACGGGTACCACTCCTAGGCATTGGAGAGCGGGGGAGCTTGGGAGCTGGTTGGAAACGCTCCAAAACCACCGGGAGCTTCAACGGGTACTTTGGAGCTTTTTGGGAGCTTCACTGCAACAAATTTTTGATGTTTTGGTAGCTTCAATGCAATGAATAATTTAAAACTTAGGTGTATTTGACGCTGCAACTTGTGGAACTGTGCGAAGGGAAGGGTATGTTGTTCGTTTAGATTTGGATATGAGTTTGGAATTAAGAGAAACAACCCATTTATGGAATCCCATTTTATCCAAATGAAGATGAGGCGTCTGGCCTATCCTGATCTTTGTCATTGCAAAGCTATTCATTCTCCTCATATACACAGATGGCAGATGGATATAAAAGCATTTAGACAGACTGGACAAAAATGGAATACTGAAGAAAAAAATTGTAGAAATTATGAAATACAAATATTATTAAAAAACATTTTTTAATTCAATTTTCATATTTCTTTAAGTATAAAATATATATTAACTTGGAATTTATAATTTTATTATACAAAATCGCTTTTAAATAACATTGGTTTTAAACCTCTAGTGTTTCTATTCTTTTAAATTATTATTAATATATATTTTATTTTATTTTTTCTTATATATATATATATATTGGTGAGGTTACATCAAGGGCGAGGAATTGACCTAGTGACTTAACATATAATGTTGCATTAAATCACTTAATCGAGTAATAACAACTTTTTTTTCAGGTTTGGGAGTTCTGCATGCTTCTTTGCTCAAAAGGAATTTGATTGGCAAATTGTTGATAGATTAATATTTTGATTTTTTTTGGCAGTGTTTCAAACTTCAATCTTTTACATATTTCTTTGCAAGATGGAATTTCATGGGCAAGTTTTGGATGGAAATAAATAAATTATTTTATTTTTATTTTTAATACATATTAAATTGTATAATTATATATTTGTTGCCGCTCCCAACTTGGCGTTTCCTGTAAATTCGGGCAAAACTTCTAGCCATGCCGGATACTCGTTCCCGCGTATCGGAAGTCCGCGCGTACCAGAAACTTGTGCAACATATGTTAATTTTAATTTAATCATCAGTATATATTTAATATCAATATTATTATTATCTTTATAATACTATAATATTATTATTAAAATGAAATTCCATGTCACCTCTCTTGCTTGGCACTAAATCATGCCACTTCACATCTATCTCTCCTTGATGGCAAATCGAACTCTCTCATTCAATGATACGTTACTCTCTCTTCGTCTCTCTCTTTAATGCTCTTACGCACCTATTACACTCTCTTATAAACTTTAATGATTCGTCATAAAAGATTCCTCTTACACCTCTTTAATGCATATGCTACACTTCTCCTTAATGGCTTGAATTACTAAGAGATTCATACTCCCTCTTAAGGCATAAGTTACTAAGGCATGCATACTCCCTCTTGATGGCATAAGTTACTAAAGCAAAGTGTAACTTCTTTATGGCACAAGTTACACTCTTATTTTGGCATTTGTAACTCCTCAAGGCATGGGAGTCACCTTTTCATGAATTTGACTTCCTTGCTCTTCCTATATATTTGTGCTTCTCATCCTCCCAATTTCTCAATTGTGCATTGTGAAAGAAGAGTACGAACTTGAGAAAGAGAGAGTTAGAGAGACTAGAGAAGAATTGTGTGTGTGTGAGAGAGAGAGAGAGAGAGAGAGAGAGAGAGAGTCTTGAAGAGTAAGAGCAGATCTTGGTGAGCCAAGTAATTCAGTGTTTGCATCAGCTACAACTATCAAAGATCTTCTTCAAATTCGGGTGAATTTCTTCTTTCTCTCATTTTATTATGTATCTCCGTTGAGCAATTGATTTCTTATAGAAGAAGAATCTGGTTGGGTTTTCCCCTTGTGGGTTTGCACTGGTCATTGGACCTAAATCCTCTGTCTACTTGTGTTCTTGGCTGTCTTCTATTTTACATATGGTTTATATGGTGTATGTTCTGTCTACAATTGCTTAATTAATATTGCAAAAGAATGAAGTTTTGGAATAAGTAATTGTCGCAGCATAGAACATCAAAATTTCAACAAAGAGACACGTCCATTCACCCTAGACAAACTACTATATAAAGGCAGCTCGAGCTCCTCATTTGGGCAATTTGCATCTCTCAAGACTGTTTTGGGGCAAAGGAAACGAAGGACAAGAAGGACGAAAAGGATGAAAAAGGAGGACAAAATCTTCTCTCTCTCTCTAACATCTCGCACGTGTGGTCTAGTCTCTCTCTTTGTGATTCACATCTTTTTGGGGCGACTGTTGTGTTGAGAAATTTAGGGCATTAGCATTAGGTGATTTCTCTTCGATTAGTAACTGTTTGTGAATGCATTTTACTTCTTTAGATTAGGATCTTCTTCATGTTAGATTATTAGTGATCTTCTTCATCAAACAGTAACCAATGCATGAATATAAATAGACAAGAGACACATCATGTAGGCTATGAGCCAGGGCCAAAATCTCTCACTTTTTGAGATGAAAACCTGCACAAATTCTTCTTATAGAGATTCCAATTGACGAATACCAAGACCAAGAACCTTGACCTATTAGCCACTCGATCAAGACGCAAGTCCTCTTCTGCTTCTATCTTCTAGATTCTTGTTCCACTGCTAAGACTACATCACTTGAGACCTTCACTGTGATAGCAACTCTGAAATCCATCACTGTAATGTTGAAGAAAGTGTAACTAGGTTCGGTCTTCATAATGACATGATCTTTGTAAATGATGTAATAAATTATTTTTGTATATCTTGCTACATGGGTTTCATGACCAAGAAGTGTCATAGGTCAAAAAGACTTCTTCTTGATGTCTTTAGGATTTTATTATTATGTCAAAGAGTCATGTCATGTGTAAAGAAGCTCTTTAAGAGCCTATGTAAAATGTATTTAAGTAAAAGCATCCCTCCAAGACCAAGAATAATCCTCCATTGGCATGCTCAAGAAATTTGCAAGCAAATCGATTCAAAACTCATCAAGTCGGCTTCAATAGCGAATTAAATATATAAATGGCAGTCATGCCGGCTTGGTTAAAATGACATTTCGGTTCATGAACTCACATGGGCTCAAATATGTGGCACAAACCACTATAAAATACACAAAATACACAAGAAAATCTCGCAATCTATCTCTGAAATTTCGGGTGATTATGTGCACAGAGATCCACATCAAAGGAGGGATAGATCTAGGGTTTAACTGCTACCTCGGATGGATATAAGGAGAAGAAGAACCCGGTTTAATCCCATTCTCGACGTTTCTGTGAATTGAAGGTGCAGTGAAGCTAGATTTTGGGTGCATGAAGCAGAAAGGACTTCGGAAGAGGATGCAGTATTGGTATGAGTTCTGGACTAGATACATTCTCGGCATAAACATAATTCCTGTGATGTCAATCTTGACATTCCTGAAAAATGGAGTCATACCATCTTAGCTCATGTAATCTCGGTAGATTTCACAGTATATGGATTTGTCTTGATATATATATCTCATTGATATCACAACAGCACTGCTAATAGTCTCGACATACATATAAGTGTATCTGTGCTCTTATTACCTCGCATACCCTTAGCAAACCTCAGTGCAATGATATAGTTGGTTACAGTATTGGTGAAATCAAAGACACAGTCCTAATCATAGTAATCTCGGTGCAATGAGCAGTATCACAACCCTTTTGTGATAAGAAGGAACAGTTCCATAGCCTTGGCATAATATGAAGAAGCAATGACAAGGGAGATCAGTCTCATCATGATGAGAAGGAGTAACAAGGATCATCACAGTTTCAGTATGATCTTATGATCCTATCTCAGGTATGATCCCAGTCTTGAAGGTCATGATCTCAATGAAAACAAGAGATCTCAGTGACATGATGAAGAGGCAGTAACGAAGATCTCAGTGATGAAGCAGTGATCTCAGTGAGGCAACAATGATGGCTTCAATGGTGCAACAATCATGATGATCCCAACAATGTTCTAAGATGAGGATTGATGTCCTAGTCTTGGAGAGGCAGAATGTGTCAAGGGTCAGGGTCTTGGTATTCGTCAATTTGAATCTCTATAAGAAGAATTTTGTGCGGGTTTTCCTCTCCAAGAGAGAGAGGCTTTGGCCCTAGCAGAAAGCCAAATACTTTGTGTCTTTGTCTCTTTTGTTTTGATAGCAGTTTGATGAAGTAAATACACACACTAATAATATTATGAAGATCAAGCTAAGATAAAATTGTAAAAGAACTTCACAAATTGTTATCATATTAAGAAAAATCACTCTAATTTATGGTTGCCATAGATTCTTCAACATGTAATACCATTAAAGACTTCATCACTGTATTGAGATCTTCATTACCGAGATCTTGTTACTTTGTAGGAGCACCAAGACTTCATGAATGGTAATCATGTCCAAACTGTAGCATCATTGAGACTGTGACTTAAGCAAAGTTAGCACTGGATCCTTCTCGCTGTGGCAGCACCGAGACTTCTTTATCAAAACATAGCCTTCTTATCTTACCGAACAGTGGACTCTCCTTGACACTGAAACAATGTCACTGGATTCTCCTATATGAACTTGTTTTCTGCACTAGGCCAACCGAATAGAGGTATCCAAATTGTTCACTGTCTTTTTCCTCCGAAATGACAGTGAGAGACCACTGAATTTCTGATTGTAGTTTTTCTTCAGAAAGGCCAAAACTTCTTCTTCGCTGTTGCTGTGATCTCTAGATAAGAGGGATCCAAATTCCCTTACAGAACTGTAACATGTAACCTTGTAGCCTTCACTGAAACAGAGGTAACCCGCGTCTCTTTTCCTGCTCCCAAAAATTCAGAGATATGCAAAGATCTTGACTGCCTTTATGTGAAGAGCCTAGCCTCTTATATATATAGTGGTTCGTCTATATACTCAAGCTGACATGAGCATTCGAATGGGTGGGTCTCCTTAATGTGAGCCGACATGAGTTTGTCACCGATATAGAAGCCGATCAAGAGAAGAGGACTGTGCTTGTTATTGGAGGGCTTTCTAGACACTTCGTTGACTAATACATTTTTATATCCCCAAGAAGAGTTCTTGATACATGACATAGACTCTTTGACTTTTAATGACCAATCCTAAGGCTCTCAATGGGAGCCATCTAAAATAAAATCACCTGCTCATGAAACCCATGAAGCAAGGGTTACAAACATTATTTTATTTTCTTCATTACATCATTTACAAAAGTCACAATTACATGTCATTATGAAGACCGAACCTAGTTACACTTTTCAACATGTTGCTTGGGGCCGAAATTCTGTGCTACTGGACAATTGCTGGGAAGCTGAAATTTCTAGATTAGACAGGTAGAGCAAAGTGCAGGATCAGTTTGGGTGACTTGACTTGGAGGAGAAGGCCAAGTTTGACCATAGGTTTAGGTGTGTCTTATTGAACAAGAATAATTTCTCTATTGAAAAGGTACCTGGGTTTTTCTCCGTAGTGGGTTTTCCTAGGGTAAATCTTGTCTCTCCTTTGTGCATTGTGATCTCTACTATTCCACTGTTCTTTATTGTTGAATTTCTGAAGTATAATTTTTGAATGATATATTGGAACAAGTTAAAAGAAGATCTATATCAAAAGTAATTATCAAAATTTCAAACATATTGTGCTAACCCTAATTGCACTAGAAAAACTACAGACCTTGCCATTATTGATTCTATTGCCCAATTTAGAAAAGGCACTAGACTAGTTGGTGCCGGTGGTGATCATCTTAATTTCCCCTTTTCCCTCTTAATTCATGGTAACTAGGGTTAGTGTTAGCTTAAATATGCATTTCACATCAATTTTATATCTATTTGTTGTTGCTTAATTTCTCCTTTTTCCTCTTAATTCATGGTAACTAGGGTTAGGGTTAGTCTATATCCGCATTTTACATCAATTTTATGTCTATTTGCTATTTCCCTATTGATACATATTGCATTTAATAAATGTTAGTCCTCCTCCACCCTCTTCATACAAATCTCTCGATCGTTGACCTTGCCATTATTGATTCCATTGCCCAATTTAGAAAAGACACTAGACTAGTTGGTGGTGATCATCTTAATTTCTCCTTTTACCTCTTAATTCATGATAACCAGGGTTAGTTTAAATCTGCGTTTCACATCAATTTTATGTCTATTTGTTGTTGATTAATTTCTCCTTTTTCCTCTAATTCATGCTAACTAGGGTTAGGGCGAGTCTAAATCTGCATTTTACATCAATTTTATGTCTATTTGTTGTTTCCCTATTGGTAGGGATTGCATTTAATAAATATAAAAGGGAAAAATCTAGCATTAATTGCATGTTTCACCCCAAAATTAGGACTAACGTATAGACAATTATTGTTGTCAAATGTACTTTCAGCTATAAAAACATCATTGTTTACTTAACCCTTGCTTGCCTTCTTGATAGCCTTTGCTCCTTTGTTGATCTTATCACTTATAGGTTATTTCTCAAAGCTGCTATATGCCATTGTGTGTCCTGAATCTGCATATGATAAAGACCCTAATTTATAGCGGCGCTATTCTAAATTCCAAAGGTCTTAAGAAAGTGCACTTGAACTATCGGCAACTCTTATTTTAGCCTCTCAAGGCTTAGTTGGTACCTTTTCCTCCAATCATTAGACCTTGCATTACCCTTGAGCCCTCCTCAGTTGATTATTGGTGATTTCCTTAGGGAAGCCTCCCTTGTGGGGATATCCACCACTAAACAGCTGGATAGAAGCCACTGAGGTGACAATGATGACTGATTTCTTGTTGCCATAAGATCCAGGCAGTCTGGTGAGGCTTTGCACTAGGCCTGCTAAATTTTCTGGTAAAAGGGACATCGAGTGACACACATAACAGAGTTGTTTAGCTTGGGGCATTGATGTAGAGACCTCTTGCGGCACTTAACAACTTAAGCTAGCCTGCTGGGCTTATTTCCCTGGTTAGCTAAATATGGGATGCAATAGATTCTAAGAGAAAGCTAGAAGTAGTATATGTTATGTTTTGGAGCTTTGCTCTTCAAGGAAGAAGCAGGCTATGGTTCGTTGAGGACCTAATTATGTACAAATACTTGGTTGCCTAGATGAGGGCTTGGTTTTGATACTTTATAATTTCTCTTTGTGCTGAAGAAGCTTTTTGTCTATTGATGAGTCTATTATAGCATTACCCTTCATCTATACTAGTTTTTGCTAGATATTTATTGTATCTCTTGATGTTTGGCTTTATGCTTCATGTTGTAGCATTTTACTATTCTAGTCATGTATGCTAATAATCTTTGGGCATGACATCAATGCTGTCTTTGATCAAAGATTATTAGAAAATATGTTGCAGGAAGTGTTGTTTTTCTGTAATTTTTTCAAGAAACGGGCTGAAAATAATCATTTTCAGTTTAATTGCAATTAGGTTAAATATATATCTTTTTGTTCCATGGATCAGTGTTGCAAAACTCTCTAATGCCTTGTGTGTTTTTTTCGGTTTTTCCAAGTTCTTCTAGTTCGAGTTTATGCTTGCTGAGTTTTGCTGCTTTTTTACCAAGTTCTCTGGTTTCCTAAGTTGATGACCCCCGCCTAGCTTTTCTGGAGTCTGAGGTTTGCAACATTGCCACAGATTCACTCATATGTTAAGAACAACTCGACGGTTAAGAACATATGTTTCCTCCTTTGAGGTCACAGGTTCATATTGAGAGGGATATAGGGTATATAATTTTATATAAACCTCCATAGCCTTCAGCAGTCAAATTGCTGCGCAGAAGGGCTCCTTTGTCCTGTAGACAAGGGGGTGTCATACACCAATTTTGCATCTTGCTTGGCTGTGACCTTAAAATTAGATTATTATTATTGTTATTATTATATATGTCTTAGTGACAAACATAATACCAATCCTTTCAACAAGTTTTGCCAGATTACAGTCTTCGCTGAAAGATGTGTAAAGTTTTGAATAAATGTTTTGTTTGTTTTCCTTCATAAATAGTTAAGCAGATGTTTTGTTTCTGAATTTTTAATTTTATCTTGAATGGGTTTTTCCTTTATCCCCTAATTTTGGCTTCTCAATATTTCTAAGACTCATATAATTCTTTATAGCTTAACTAATCTTTCTTGCTTGTTTGCTTTATCTTGATGACCTTGGTTTAAATTGTATGCTGAAAGTTCACTGTTCTTTCTTTGTTGGAAAATCGGAGTTTTATATATAACTAACTAAAATTGTTTTATGCGTAAAACAGTTAATAGTAAACCTTACATTTCACTTGGGGAATTAGAAACGGGGATGCTAAATGTTATTGGATCATATCCAATTATGAAGAAAACTAAGCCCTATATCATGATAATGAAGGTGGCAGATTTCAATGTATTAAATGTAAGCACAGGGCAACTTAAATCATGTCAGTGAAAGAACTACTTCCATGTGATCAGTCATAGGCAAAAGGTGTGAATCAGTATTCCTGAGCAATTAGCACTTTTAAATCTTTTTAGAGTATTAGTTAATCTTCAATTATTATTAATGTTTATGCAGTAATAACAGTAAATAAAAGAACACAATAGACACAAGAATTTTAGGTGGAAAATCCCCTCCGGGTCAAAAACCACCGAACGCTTTTCTAATCAATTTTTAATATTCAGCCCCAACTGAAATGAAAGCGATAACTTCCTAGAATTCTAGAAAAGCGTTCTTCTCCAGCTCCCATTGGAAGGACGCTCCAATCCCTTGGTTTCTTTAGTACTCAACTGAATGAATCCCTGAACATCCTAGACCAACCTACCACCCTAAAGTGTTCACAGGCCCCAACCTATAGGCGACTTCATGCACCAACCTAGCACCTCTCGGCCACCCTATAATGACTGAAATGAGACAAGAGTGTGAATTCCCGTACTAGGGACAACGATCCACGATACACTATGATTTACAATGATTTTGACCGAACACTATGACCTACAACCCAACCATGACATCATCCCAACGGAGACCCCTATACGTCCCAACAATGCCTTTTCGACTCTAGGCAGATTGACTCTTTTACAATAATGACTCTTCCAATGGTGACTCTTTTACAACTTTACAATGATGACTCTTGGCCTTGACACTTCTTCACAATATACGGATGGCTGTCATGTCTTCAAAGGATGTCCCGCTGCAATGCTTCCTTTGATTTGATACTTGTGCTTTTGAATTCTTGCTTGAAGTTGTACTTGAATCTTCTTCTACCCGCATGCAAAATTTGCCTAGCGAAACCAATCCCAAAACAAAACAAAATACCCTTCAACTTACCTCTACCTGCAAAACACATGTAAGTGCATAATAATGAATAAATACGAATTAAAATTACAATGCGTACTTGAAGTGTGCTTGTCACTTTTGTTGTTGACTTGTTGCAACGGTAGACAAAGACTCCCACTCTTGATATAGGCCTGGACTCTATGCAAGACTATATCCAAAATTGACCTAAAGATATATATAATAAAAACTGATGATAGACCCTAGACTTGTGATGGACCAAGTTCTAAGTACAACAACAGAGACCATTCTATCAACTATGACAAGACAAGTAACATGAACTTACAACATCATATAGATTTAGCAAACTTGGTGTAGCATCAAGAATATGTAGCAAACAATGTGTAGTATCAAGAATATGTAGCATAAAATGTGTAGTATCAAGAATAGAACATCCGAAAAACTAATTGTGACATATAGAGACATAGAGATATAACTGAGACACTGTATATACTTGCGTTGTCCTACAAAAACATATGCCAAAGATGATACTCAAAATTCAAATGTAAACACTAATCATACATACCTTGCTGTAGGAGACTTACCCTTGACTGTTGATGTGTGGTCCTTACTGCAGTGATCCTTGAATGCATGCTTTTTCTTGCCTTCTAGGAGCTCGATATTGAATCTGTTGTATCTATGTAATTTCAGATTTTCAAGGTCTGAAATTTCGTCTTATGGTAGCCCTTTGAGTCCTCTTTCCAACCCCACAGGTCTGATCAAGATTGGATTCTTCAAGAAAGAGTTATGCCCAATCTCCCACGTGACCTGATTATAGACTGGTTCAGTAGAGCGAACTTGTACGAAGTGCCACGTGTCACTGTTGCGACTTTTGGCCCTGAAAACGCTGCTCAACAAACTACAGTTCGTCCCCTTTCTGTGACTATTTACGAAATTTGAATCTAATGCTCAGAGAGAAAGTTATGACGATTTTCTCAATGTCACCTATTTGACATGGAATTGAAGAGCATGCAGAAACCCTAATTTCCTCGGATCATATCTCCGAAAATATAGCGAACCAAGATCTGAAATTCGGTCACGAGGTTCATCAAGATTTTGGCTCAAACAGGTTTTAATTTCAGCTTCTGAAGCTTTGTAGTAAAAAAGTTATTGCGAAAATGCCACGATGATCTGTTTGAAGTCACAAAATCCCTAATAGAGAAGGATATGAGGGTCATTATTTATATGAATGTCTTGAGTTGAGAGGGTCTTCAACAAGTGAATGTTGGAGGGATTTAGGAGCAATTTTTTATTATTAATTATTGACTATTCAATGACCACAACCAATTATAAGTGCCATGCCACAACACCATAGGGTTTTAGCCCACTAACTGGGGTTACTAACTTCAAACATGAATATCTCTCAAACTGTGAAGAATTACTTGGCGTGTCGTATATCAACGGAAACATCTCGATGAGTAGAATCCATCTAGAAGATCCTTGAATCAGAATAGAGTAAGTTGTCAAGTCAAAATGCCCATGCAATATTGGGGTAGCCCCTGGTGCTGCTTGGGTTGACATCAATGACAACTATTGATCAACAGAGACATGGGCCTTTTAGCCTTGTGTATATCGTACACATAAAATTTGTGTGCAAGGCTTAGCATGATTGCATATGAACAACTTGATGCTTCATCTATGGGGTATTCATCATGTTGAGGTCCATCATCTCTGATGGGGGACCTTCTGTGGCAAACGGTTTCTGTATCATCCTTTATTCTATGTTTAGATAGAAATTTACTGTCTTCTTATTCTCTTCCTCTGCTTTTGCTGGTGTCATCTTCTCTTATTGCAGATCCATCTGTGATCTATATGTTGAGGAGGCTATCCACTGAATATATATGATGTAACTTAACCCTAGGCTTTATTATAATGTTCAATTTCAAGAACTAGTGGGATACCAGGGGCTATGTGTTTTACATGGAACCTAGTTCTGGATTACATTTCTGTTTCCTTGTAAGAATTGATGCTTCTGTTGAAGGAATATGCCATTCAGTAGAAAAAGATTGCAGACTAGGCCCTAATTTTTTATTAGGGTGGGTGGTAACAAACCAAAATCATTAACAACAATATAAATGCAAATTAATAAATTGGTGGTCATAATTCTTGACCTCCCAGGGATGCCATTAAAATAAATACAGTATGTTTTTTTGTCTTTCCATCTATTGTTGTGAATATCAAGCCCTTCCATCTTGGCAAGCTTTACTTCGGTTGCATCATGCCAGGCTAGGTGAAGTAGGCCTTTGATGTTTGAGTAACTTAAGAAAGGTTTTCACCTGTCTCTTGAGACTGCATATGCTTTGAGAATAAGTTTTCAAATGTTCAGAGCATGTTGAGTAGTAAACCAGGAAACATACTCTGAAGGGGGAATAGTAGATAATATATACATAGTATATACAGTGTGTTGGCACTTTCGTTAGAGCTTCATATTCATGTCCAGTTATAATCTCTCTAACATACCGTGAGAGATGGATTTCCAAACTGGTAATAAAGTTTGCTTGAACATTGTTTGAAATTGAATAGTCTCTGATATGATCTTGTTTGTATTTCTAAGAGAGTACAAGGCTTTCAGCTGAACCCATTTCTCTGATGTGTGGCATGTTTTTATTGTAGAGGCCTTTGATTGAAAGAGGCTATATTAATGCATTTTTGAAAGGTTCATATCAAAGGATTTATTGTTGTAAAGTTAAAGGAGATATGATATGTGTTGTTTCAGTTGTATATCTTTCCTTCCAGATGATGTCAGTGCATGACCATGTTTGGCTTTGCAAAATTTGAGCATAACAGGGAATGGAAGCTAAGAGGGAGTCTTCGAGCAACTATCGCCACATTGTAGTCTTTCAGTATGGTTCTGTTGTATTGTTCAACTTTGCAGATCAGGAAGAAGAAGGATATTTACAAATTGTCAGAAAATATGTTTCTGATTTACTCACTGAGACAAGAAAAGATGGTATGCATTTTTCCTTTGTTCTTAGAAGATGGTTAGCTGCCCTTGTTTCTTCCATACCATTGCACTGATGATATAGGTAGCATGTCATGGCATTGTTTTTGTGCACTACTAAAATGATAAACATATATAACTAAAATTTTTAAACGTCAGCCGTTTTTCCTGATGTCTTTACTTATAAAATTTAGTTGTTTTTATGCTTTTTCACATGCCTCTGATATGAAACTGGGAATTCCACTATTTTTTCAATGTGGCCATTGAATCATAGTGAATTGCTTGGTGGTTCCTCTTTTGAGAATTGGAATGGTTCTGAAAGTTGAAACACCATTGAAATTTCCATTTTTGTTTGGGAACTTTAGTGTTGACTGGAAACATACCAAAGATGTTCATATCCAGAGTACCTATATCTTATGGTTTAGGAATATTCTGAATAGAAAAACACATGCTCTTGTTTTGAAAGCAAGGAAGCAACTCTTTTTCATTGATTTACAGGTTACGCACCCAACTACTATATTTTAAAGTTTGTAGTATATACTATGTCAAATGGCTTGATAAATAGCGTTGATAATGATTTCTTATGGCATGGTTTATTTCTTGTTATCCAAAAGAAGACTCTGAAGTCTCTCATGGGTTTCCCATAGGAGAAATGCTGTTTTATTCAACTTCGGCCCTGAAATTCTACAGAACTGTATATCATCCATTACTGTTCTTGCATTAAAAGTTCAATAAAGATGCCCATGGAACATTAAATATTCATAAGATTACTGTTGAATGAGCGTCTTTCAAAAAAACTGATTTTAGTCTTTCACTGAAAATTCCTTGTTGCCCATAAAGTGAAGCACATAAAATTGGATTGACTCAATATATTATTAAAAGCCTGATAAAATAATTAGAAACATGTATTTAATTACAAGGGCATCATCTTCTGCTTAAAAGCATCATGTTCATGTATTTGAAAGTGGGAAAGGAACCAGAAAAGACTCAACCTCCTCCAGCAAAAATGGGATTGAACCACATCCCCCTCTATGAAGGTGATGAGGGCCCAAAGAAACATTGGTTTGTTTGCGAGAAGTTCTGGACTGCCAATGATATTACTGATGAAGATAAACAAATGGCCCAGTTTACAGCAACTCTCCAAAAGAGAGCCCTCACCTAGTTCATGAACTTCACAGAAAATGAACCAAAAAATAAAAATGATATCGAAAGCAACTTCTTTTCCTTTTTTAAAGTGCAATATGTCAAACATCTTGCAGCACAAAAATTAAAAGAAATAAAAAATGTCCAAATGGAACAGTTATGAAATACGACAAAAGGTTCAAGGATTTGCTAAGTCAAATCCCCTACATTATTGATGAAGCCCTACTGGTGCAATGGTACATTGCTGGGTTGCTGCAGAAAATCAGAGGACACCTAAAAAGGCATGAAGTTCGAACTTGTGAAGAAGCCCTGAAAATGTTTTAGCATATCGAGGTAGACGATGAAGGGCAATCAAGTTCCCTAATGACTGACAGCAAATTGGAAGAGAAAATTGACCAATTACAACAGTCCTTGTCGATGCTATCCCTGCAGAAAAATAATCTTTGGTGCACTAATTGCAACAGTGAAGGGCATGTTGCTGCTTGAATCCACACTTGGGATTATCGTGGAGAAAATCTTTAACTCCACTTGGTGTGGCCTTGGGGGCAAGTTTTGAATTGAGTTGCTGTCACTCAAATCTCAACTCTTCCATCTAGGCTAACTCCCAGTGAAGCCAAGGGAGGTGGACCCTACAAAAATAAGGCTTAACAATCTATGCTAGATAAGTTATGTTCTAGGAGTTAAAAATTTAATGATCAAAGATAAATCTAGATTAAATCAATATATAAATTGCAGCAAATGAATTTAAAACATCATAATAACAATAACCATTCACAAGTAGAGATATTGTAATAGTTGACAAGATGGAGCAAAAGTAGACCAGTGCCAAATATCAAATACTTGTGAAACGCAAATATTCCATGTGAAAAAGATAATCTTGAAAATAAAGCTTGGAAATATATGCTAAGCAAGTATGGCACTGCTTAATATGAAATACTTAAGAATGTAAATAAGATTGCTTTGTTAAACAAAATGTATGTACTTGAAGTAAATGACAATTGCCTCAAAAAAGATAGACAAGCTTTAATAAATTAGAAAGGAAATGAGATAAAACTCCAAGTGCCAATGTTGCAAGATGAATGTATTGGAATGTAATCTTGGTTTATTTTAAAGTTAAGTTAGTGCCAATTAGATAGTTGCAAAAAGTTGAACAAGTTTTAATTGAACTCTTTCCCCAGGCCTTATCCTCGCCGGGGCCTCGATCTTTGAATAAGAAGTTACTACTTCAACCAAAAAAGCTGGAGGTAGATTGATTATTTTTTTTTTTCAACGAAACGAGTATTTGGGTTTATAGATACACAGTCCAGATTGAAGGTCAGAACCTTTTACAAGAAAGTTCAATTGCTACATCTCCTATTCCTATTCCTATTACATCACATTTTTTCCTTCTTTCCTTTCTGCTAATCTGCATAATTCTACTTTGACTGTATTTATAAATCCTCCAGAAAACACTGCCCAGAATTACAAATTTGCAATTCATTTAAAAGATAAAGGATGGAATGAGGCTGGAAACCGCTTCCTTCTTCTTTGTTGGGCAGATATCCACGTTCACTACAACGTTGCGCTTTGTAACCACTACAAGAATAGTGAAACAAGGGGAAATGCCACCTAGGGAGTCCAATAAAGGTCCCTTGCTGTCATGAATTCTCAACTGAAGGCATGAAAGATACCAGCTTTGTACGCGCTGAACCACCAGGAGGAGACCAAAATCTTCCAAAATCAAGGAATGGGGTAATTGCCCATTGATTCCCTATTGACCAACAAATTTCCTTCGGGCAGTGTTGCTCCCACATTCGCCATTTCGTCTGCTTTTTTGTTTTGAGGTCTTAGAACATGAAATAGTTCAATTTCTTCAAATGTTTCCAACTGATAGATGATTCGGCATTGCAGAGAGTCTCTGGGAGGATCCATGCAAAGCTTTGCCTTGTTCAATTGTTGAATAACCAAGAGAGAGTTGCCTATGACTACCAATTTTTTGATTTCTCATTCCCTGGCCAATCTCAGGCCTTGGAAGAGAGCTAAAAACTTCGCTTCATTATTTTTAGAGACCCCAAGCCCCCATGCATATTTTATTTCTTCGTCTTCATTGGGATTGATAAGAAATCCATCTCCTCCCGCATGTCCCAGATTTCCTTTCGATGCCCCATCGAAAAACAAAGAGAAGAAACGATTGCCCTTCCTCCAGGTTTTTAATTCGAGATCATCCATCTGCAGTTTCCAGTTAGGATTGAAAATAGGCTTCAAACATCGATCGACTTGAGGGGAAGGGAGATCTAATTTGCACCATTTCCTTTTTGCTTCCGGAATGATTAAGAGATCAGCTGGATCGAATCCTGTTAAAATTTGAGTTAACATGTTCTCTGCTTTATTTAGTCACTTAATTATCAATTCCTAAATGAAAGTGCAGAAGACAAGCCAAGCCAAAAGAACACAAAGATATGGCACAAGCCAGGGAAAAACCCCAAGATGGGGAAAACCCTTGATCAATTCTTCTTATTATTATTATCAAATGTTCAGCAGAGGAAGAGAGAGTACAATCATAGATTTGCCAATATGAGGATCAGTACCACTGTCCAATCTTCAAGGAAACTGCCTCTTCAAGACTAAGTTCTCGTTGGGTTTTACTTCATGCTGATGCAACTCACTTACTCACCCTTAGTTCTTATGTTGGGGCAGTGGCTTTCCTTCACAAGATTCTGTGCACTTTAGTTAGTAGATCTGGGCTGATGTATAAGCCTTTCAGCCCACCTGGCCATGAAGACTAGGCACATGGCCTAGCTGTGATGACAAACAAACTCTTGGCCTTCTGTGACAAGTACTGCGGTTTATCTGAACCATGTTAATAGGAGTGCGACTTACTGTTGGAGAGGAGACCCATACAAATATATACCAAAAACACCATCCAATAACCCTTGCCAAGTGTGGCTTGTTTTCTGCTCTAACTCGGTCCTAAAAAGATGATAAATGAGCCCATAATTATTCATAGATAAACCCAGACTTCCTCCATAGATCCCAATCTTGCCCTTGATACCTTCGCTAGGGATCTTCCTCTTCTGCGGCCATTTCAGAGAGAATAAGGAGAGAATTGATGTGTCAAGTGAAAATGGAGGGCACCTTTATATATAACAATTTGTCCTTATGGAGGTGAAGCCGATCTTAGCATTTTGGAGGCAAATTTGAATTTCAAATTTTCATTTTTTTCCCACCTTAATAAGGTCATGACTTGAAGAATTTATTTTAAGTAAATAAATATTTTTCTTTATCCAAATTTGATGATCTTAAGGTTGATTTTGGACCTCTCGAAAAGAGGAATTCAATGCCACAATAATCTTCCTCAAAGGAGTAGACCAAGGTGGAGTTTGGCCCTAGTTACCAATTTTAACACTCCCTCTTAATTAGGGAGAATTCCACCTGTCAAACCATCTGCCACTGTTACTGATCATAATGCCCTCCAGACACCATGAACCATCTCTGAATCCCGTCTCTACTTTGCTCTGCTCTGTTGAACATTGATGTAATAATGAAGAAGAATTGATCTACTAGCAAAAGTCAGTCCAGAGGTAAAACCTCAATCAGACTTGATCCCAGATCAAGTTGAAGAACACCATGCATCCTAGTCATTGGGAGTACGGTAGTACCCAATGTGTCCGTTGGTAATGCTATGGTCCCTAACCAATTTTCCCAACTCATTGGCTAGATGAGAGGTACTTCCCATGTGTCCCAGACTACATGGGTAGGATGATATTGAATCAATAGTATGGGAAGAATGTATCACATCCTACTCACAACCATACATAGGCAAAGGACGAACCACATCCTAGAATCACACGTAGGGAAAGGACGAACCACATCCTACAATCACACATCACAATCACATGTAGGGAAAGGACCCTACTCGTGGGGAAAGGATGAACCATGTCGCACCGACATGTCAACCATCGATCGTAGGGAATGAACATCCTACATGTGGGGAAAGGATGAACCACGTACCACGACATGTCCACAACCAGATGCCTGAATGCATCTCTCACGAGGTATCCGTAGAAGAAGGTGAACCACTCATCTTGTGCTTATGCCATAAGATAAGGTGAACCACTCATCCTATGTATTTGTCATCAACAGTAGGGGAAGGTGAACCACTCACCCTACACGCATGTGTCATCAATCGTAGGGGAAGGTGAACCACTCACTCTATACACCGCGCACCTCTAGGGGAAGGTGAACCACTCACCCTATGGTCGCTCATAGCTCAATAAGTTCCCCAAGGCTTCAGGAGCTCCCAAAGCTTAATGCTCCATCTTAACCAAAGATCCTTTCATAAAGGGAATAGTGCTAGGTTGCTTTCTGGAAATCAAGACTACATCTTGAAGATGATATTGATGATTGGATCGTCAAATGAAAGCCTCATAGCTCCCAACAGCATATAGATGTGTATACAGCTTACTGATTTACATCAGAGATCTTAGCAGCACTTGGCTATCCTCTGCTTCTAGCATATCTGATGAAGGAAATATTTAACTGTTCTTACTTCCCTCTTACTCAGGGAGATAACAAGCCTAAGCTTCTCTTTCTAGAGTGCAAAGTGTCCATCAGGCAGCCTGCTTATCATAAGATCCACCCACTTTGTAATTAAACATGCCATAATCCTGGTAGTGTTCTTCCATAAACAGGAATGTCCCTTGCTGTACCATATAAAGTGGTATCTGTTGTTAATACAGAATTTTCTGAATCCTAGTCTGAAATATACAACAATGTGTGCATAAATGGCTGTTGTGGAGTTTACTTCGATGTCCATGCTGACTGCTTTATTCATTCAACCTCAATGGAGTTTGTAGAGTCATAGACTTCAGTCTAGCAATGATTGATAGTGCACAGGAGTCACATGGATATCTCAGCGAGCAACTGTCCAATATATATGGCTTATCCATAGGCATAAATAGGGATCCTCAAGATATATGAATGCAGACCAACAACTTTTAAGTGCAGGGAACAATGCAACATGGTAAGATCTTTCCATCTTTACTTTAAGAGACAACTTACATGAGGATCAACATCATCAATTACTATATATTTATACTCTAAATGACATATTTCTTCCATGCATAACCTTCGAGCAACCTATCCTTCTGAGGTGACAGAGATCATCGGAGACATCAAACCCAACTGCCATAACTTTAAAAAAAAATATTGGGTAGGAAAAGTCATCAGGGATTTTGTCACTCCTTTTGAAGCCTTGCTTCACGTGACCTTGAATCATCAAATTACTTAATTCATGATTTCTTATTTTGGCATCTATATCTTTCTTCAAGCTACCTTTGATTTCTTGCACATAAGGGTTATAAGAAATTGCTTCAAGGTGCTACGCACTTTTCTTAAGAGCCAGACTTCCAAGATGCTACAAACACGGTTCCATCAAGTGCTAGGCTTCTTCATACTGCCCCTGTTTAATAGTCTTTGAACATTGATTAGAACCTCAGACTTTGATTTGAAGAAAGCTCAGATTAGAGTCGTAGACTTTACTGAAAAAGATCCTTTCCAGAGGTATTATCCTTCAACAATTGTTATTTCTTCTATCTTAGTTACAATACTTCAAGAGAACCAGACTTATTTGAAGATGAGACAATCATAGAGCACCCTTAGATCTGTTCCTTTCCTCCAGAGGATTTACACTTCTTCATTGGTTGCCAGGCGCCTTATGTGAATGCATCTGACCTTTCCAATATTGGGAAGTATGGTTACAAAGATTGCTTCTGATCTTCGACTCCTTGTAGCATATGTGCCTGCAAGACACCTCTTCATGATGCACTGAAATATAATAAAATGCTCAGGAAATTTTATGCTGGACTGAAATCATCACCAGGCTGTAGGCTTTGATCAGATTATATATTTGTTCCAGGTTTATGCACAGATACAAGGTGTGATCCTCCTTTCGCTGTGACTATCCTCTTGTACTCAAATTATAATTTTATGCTATTGTTCAAAACTGGAGATCCATTGTCGTAGGTTCTCTTTTCGTATAGGACACTCAACTCACTCTTCTTTATGATAGAGGTTTGACTGTCATAGATTGGAGTAATGGAACAATGCTTCTTCTTTTCTGAATGATGAGAAAAGAGAAATTCAAACTACCTACAGCCAGTCTTGACATCAGAATTTCAATATGATACTGTCGTCAGTAATTTATCAAAATATCATAACTGTCTTGGACTGCAAGTATGTCATACCAATACTTCTCTTAATGTTGACTTTAAGTATGAATGCGAGATGATGCCAATGTTAACCTGACAGTAAATGAAATGCCAGAATACTGTATACTGAAGACGTAATGTTTATAACTATACAATGTGAATCAACTTACTCGTTTGGGATGATAATACATAAATCTGAACCTGAATGCCACGTCTTGCATATGATCAAGCTTGGAACATCCTTCTTTTGATAAAACTTATTAAACAGATAAATAATGTTGGAGAAAATTTCAGCCATTTTCCGAGGTACCACAACAACTTTAGTATCTCCGCCATGTCCAGTTCGCTAATAACGGAAGACAACATGGTCTCGTTCGACGACGAAGAAACAAGGCAATGCAAGCACAAATCCATGGCCGAGAATCCATCAACAGTCGCGGCAAGCAAGACGACACTGAACTCCAAGCAGTATAATTCACTTCTAGTTTTCAGTTTGTTCAATTTTATGCAGCGTATCTTCATGTCGGAGGCAACTTATATTGCCAGATGTGCTTCATTCCTCCATTCGTCCTTGACCAGGCCAGGGTTTTGTCGCTCTTAGGGCGAAGAAAGTACCTGAGGAGCAGGAGGGGGTCCGCAGGTCAAAAGTCGGTCGTGTTCTTGATGTACAGGCACAAGAGGTTGCCCCGATTGTTCTCAACCAATTTATCCACGAGGTTGCGGCATGTATGGCATGAAAACAAGCCTTGAGAAAGTAGGATCTTTAATGGATCCCAGAGTTTTAGGGTTAGGCACCATCTCACTGTTAGGTTTACGACATGGTTGCCAAGAAAAGGAGTAACGACATGGTTGCCAAGAAAAGGAGCCATGCTTTGCAATAAATGGAGGGAGGAATTTATGTCCGATGCTAGAGTGGTTTTCGCTGTCTGGAGACCGAGTTTACGGAGGGAAGCCTCCACTAACTGAAGCTCAAATACTCGACAACATGTTCCTCCTTAGCATCAAACTTGCTGATGTTGGGAAGCCGAGCTTCTGACTTCAGAAGCTCCACTACACTAGCCAAAGATCACCATTCTTCCGTTGCTCTAGAATAGCGCTTGACCATTTTTTTTTTATGGACTTCAACTGGAAGGCATGGAAGAATTGCAGTGTGTATCCTCCTCTGAGATCCGAGCCTCAGGAAGCCTCCTCAAAAGACATCAGAGCAACAACTTGAAGAAAACAGGTTCGAGCTCAGAGAAAGACAATTTAGCCCAGGTATGCCTTTTGATCTGTCCATCATAGGAGATTGTTCACACCTCAGAATAAAATATGGTCGCCACAGTAGAAGCTTGCAACGGAGCCCAAAAATGATCTCTTAGATTCAACCTTCAGCATAAGAGTAGTCATTCTGCACCTGGCCTTAGAAGATAACTTCATAAGGTTTGCATGACAGAGTGATTTCTCTCTTGCATTCTCTTGCTTGGGTTGTCCTCATCCCAACTCTGATACCATGTTAAAATTTGAGTTAACATGTTCTCTGCTTTATCAGTCACTTCATTATCAATTCCTAAATGAAAGTGCAGAAGACTAGCCAAGCCAAAGGAACACAAAGATATGGCACAAGCCAGGGAAGAACCCCAAGATGGGGAAAACCCTTGATCAATTCTTCTTATTATTATTATCAAATGTTCAACAGAGGAAGAGAGAGAGCAACCATAAATTTGCCAATATGAGGATCAATACCACTATCCAATCTTCAAGGAAACTGCCTCTTCAAGACGAAATTCTGGTTAGGTTTTACTTCATGCTGATGCAACTCACTTACTCACCCTTAGTTCTTATTTTAGGGCAATGACTTTCCTTCACAAGATTTTGTTCCCTTTAGTTAGTAGATTTGGGCTGATGTATAAGCCTTTTAGTCCACTTGGTCATGAAGACTAGGCCCATGACGTAGTTGTGATGACAACCAAACTCTCGGTCTTTTGTGACAAGTACTACGGTTTATCTGAACCATGTTAATAGGAGTGCGATTTACTGTTGGAGAGGAGACCCATACAAATATATACCAAAAACACCATCCAATATCCCTTGCCAAGTGTGGCTCCATTTTTGCTCTAACTTGATCCTCAAAAGATGATAAATGAGCCCATAATTATTCATAGATAAACCCAGTCTTCCTCCACAGATCCCAATCTTGTCCTTGATACCTTTGCTAGAGATCTTCCTCTTCTGCGGTCATTTAAGAGAGAATAAGGAGAGAATCGATGTGTCAAATGAGAATGGAAGGCACCTTTATATATAACAATTTGTCCTTATGGAGGTGAAGTTGACCTTAGCATTTTGGAGGCAAATTTGAATTTGAATTTTCATTTTTTTTCCCGCCTTAATAAGGTCATGACTTGAAGAATTTCTTTTAAGTAAATAAATATTTTTCTTTATCCAAATTTGATGATCTTAAGGTTGATTTTGTACCTCTCGAAAAGAGGAATTCAATGCCACAATAATCTTCCTCAAAGGAGAAGACCAAGGTGGAATTTGGCCCTAGTTTCCAATTTAACAAATCCCTTAGCTGTTATTGCCTCTGTTGCTAACTGTTTTGATTTGGTAGCTGAGACACTGGATTCCTGGCCAGGGCAGTCTATCCAGATGGGACTATGATGGACTCAAGCTTTCAGCCCCTCTAGGTACCATCAGGCTTACTTACTAGCCATCAACCGAAAAATCCAAGTGTGTATCCAAAACAAAGCTCTTTGATCAATGACACTTTTCCAACTTCTAGACATCAACACAATGTGCCGACTAGATGTCCTCTGAGGCAATGCTTCACTCACAAAGCCTCAACACTCCTTGATCTAGCAGATCAAGAATAACCAATCTCTCCCAATCAAACTGATTGGTAACCAGCATGCTGTCAAATTCTCCGAGAGATTCACTTGTACAAACACAACCCCAATCAATGATATACTTTCACTCGTACATAATCAAATACAAACCTCTGGGGTCTTCTAGGCAACAGATGTTGCTCCTCAAATTTCCATAGTAGGACTATCAACCGAATCTTTGATAGAAGATTCCTCAATCATATGTTTTTCCATATCCTACTTCTCATACAACAACATATCCTCCGAAATGATACTTCAATTAATACCAAGCTATGCCCTCCCTTTCAACTAGGAAGCACCTCTTTATATGGACTCCCTCTTAATCTTAGGGAGATCTCTTTTCTTCATGCTTCCTCCGGGAGATCAACTTCTTCTTTTTCCTTTTCGACATCGAAGAATCTTTCATGGTGTCCAACCATTTCATCAGAGTTATCGTCAATGTCATCATGCTTATCACATCAATGAGCATCTTCACCAAGTTGAAGATTGTGTACCTGCACAACTTAAATAACAAGTACAACCAAATCTATAGAAGCATGATGTTAGCCATATCAAAATCACATGAGCATTTCCTCTTTATACATATCAGATACCCAAACTCAATTACAAACAAGAGACATATACTCTTTAACATCTTGCTAGGGACTTTATACACCCTAGACTACTTCATAACAACATTTATTCCATCTAGGGTTTCATTGTGTCTTCCAAAGGTATGACATGCATTACTACAACATAAAACAAACCCTAGAAACATTTCAAAATACATAAAGCATCTAACAACCTTATAAAATACATATGTTACACTTCTCCACTAGGGATTCATACAAATCCTAGATTTCATACATAATCAATAAAAGTTAATCACAGTATAGTCATTGACCTGACCAACTTTCACTAGTGTTAGTTCCAACCACTAGATTTTCAATCAACCATCAATCAGTCACTAACTTGACCAACTACTGCTAGGATTAGTTGCAAACCCTAGATTTTAGAGCAACCATCAATTTCAACCAAAAATTCAAATTTCAACAAATCTCTCACACATGTCAAGTTATCATATAGTTAACATTCATTAGAGATTTCTACTTCAACTAAGGTTCAATTCCAAAACCCTAGAATTCACAAACTCACCAAAATTTATACAAATCTCAAATCATCATATTCCAAAGATTTTACTTTGACTAAGGTTTAATTCGAAAACCTTAGAATTCCATCTTCATAGATCTCAGATTGTTATATTTCACACTAGACAATGTCACTACTAGGATTTAACTGCAAAACCCTAGATTTTCATTTTCAACAATCATCTAATAGATTTCAGATTGTTATATCACACATACTAGACAATTTTAACTAGGGTTTAGCTACAACACCCTAGATTTCCAGATATCATCATCGTAGAATCTCAGACAAGAACTTCCATTAAATCCTAAGATTCATGACCATCAATGTCTAGGTCAGCACACACATCTACGAATTCATAATCATACATAAGCATATCATATGTCCAACAACATTAATACATCTTGTCCTAGACCAACCTAGGATTTCAACCAAAAGGACATATCTATATATGCCTAGATTCCATCATCATGCAAATATATTTCATATCATTTGTTAGTCAAACCCAACTTCACAACAATATCAGATAAGAGTTAGACACATAATCATTTTGATTACACTAGGGTTTGATGAGACAAACACACACATACCAAAGAAAACATTTTAAAGACAATGTAAGGGTCTTGCTCACACATTCCACCAAACCCTAATAAGCTAGGATTCCAACGTAGATCACACATTCCACCAAACCCTAATGTGCTAGGGTTCCAATGTAGAACACAACAAACCCTATATTACCAAAACTTCAAAAGTTTGGGATTTTAGACCTCATCATTCAAACCTAACAAGTTAGGATTTCCAATCATACCAAAATCGCAAATTTGACATCATCAGTAAAACTTCTAGCATTTCACAATATCCCTAAGCAGTTAAGGGTTTCAGACATTCACACTAGCAAACCCTTCGGTTAGGGTTTTCCAAAAGCTGTCTAGGGTTCTCCATAGTCTATCAAGTATATGAGTGGGGTGGGTAGATTTATCAAGAGATGAATCACCCAATCAAGAATCACTAGGATTCAATACAACTAGTCATAACAGAGTTAGTAATAGATCATCAAATGTATAATCCTTTCAATCAATGTATTCAAAGCATACCTTTGTTTTCTTGACTAACCTTGTCTTGAGAGATCCTCCTTCTTGCAGATGTTTTCCCTAGTCAAGACAACAGAGGGAGAACGGTGATTAGTATTTAATATAATCACAACTAAATGAGTACATGAACCCAAAACTAAAAAGACATGAGATTCTTATCTTTGAGAGTTGTTGGAAGCTCCCTCCAAACCTTGAGGGATACCTACAAACTTAAAGCAATACAAAAATGTCTTTTCCAAAGATATGTTAAAAACCTATAATTCTAAAACATATAAAACAAGTTATGTAAAGCAAATGACTTAACAGTGTAAGTCTCTAATGTCGGATTCTTTAGGCTTGACTTTCTTTGAGTCTCAGTCTTCAACAAAGTTGGCTTGATCTCTTCCTCTCTTCTTATTCCTTGGATTCTCAGGACAGTCACTTTTGTAGTGACCTTTCTTATGACATTGATAGCACTCTATTTTAGACATGTCAACCTTCTTCCTTGGTCCCTTCGATCTCTATCCTTTATGATGAGCAACATAAGCATTTGATACTTTTTTCAGGATTGGCAACCATTGAGATCCTTAATTCTTCTTGATTACATGCGGTCCATAATTCTTCAAATGTGGGAGCTATTTTCCAATTGTTGAGATCTGAAGCAAATGCACCTCAAGAGGGTGGCAATCCTAATATAAACAAACCCAACTCTCTCTTGTTCCTTATGTCTCCAAATTTGAAACATCAAAGGAAATTTATGATAAGCTAGTAGAGCTATTCTTAGTATCCACAACCGGAGAAGTAATATCTCTAAGGAATGAATTGTACAAGATGAAGATAACAAAGGAAGGAATAGCTCCCTATTTCATGAAAATCTCTGAAATGAGAGATCAACTTCAAGAGCTTGGGAAAGTCATGTCTGATAGAGAGATGACAATTGTAGTACTCAATGCTCTACCTAAGATGATCAAAGAAGAATCAAGATGAGGTATGTATGCATCAAAGTTTAGTCATGTTATCATTTGTATATTATTGAGTCATGGGAATAGTTTTATAACATGATCAAGTATGAAAGAATCTCTTTCACCAAGGACATGCTCGAAGGCATGTACTACAATGCAATGAAGGTCAACAAAAGAATATGCTCACATAAGGAGTATAAGATTGCTGACTACGAAGTAAGAAGAAATGCTGACTTGTCCATGAAGAAAGCAATAAAGAAATGCTCTCACAAGAAACGTAAGATGGTTGACCTATCTATCTAAGAAGAAGCAAATGAAGAAAGAGATCAAGCATGCGAAGAACACCATGATCACCAAGAATCACTATCTGACAAGATACTTTGAAGATATCTCCCAAAAGAAGGCAAGACAACTCTGACAAAGGAAGGAAGGACCCTTGACACCTATGAAGGCCTTGGAGATATGAAAGATGTAGATAACCCTTTCTACTCGACAAAGATGTCGCGATGAAGAAGCCATCCAGCAAAAGAAAAAGCAATGTTGAAGCAATATCAAGATGAAGTCATGATGGGCTACTAGGTCGAAGCATGTAAACAAGCAAGTACAACGAAGCATCCATGAGAAGAGTATTCCGAAGCATGGACAAATGATAAAGGAGTAGCCAAATGACAAGAAAACCTGATGTATGGCAAGAAAGACACTTTCCACAAAGGAAGCAATAACATGACAAACTAGGAAGGAAAGTGATCAATGGATGGTGCCTCACCTAGAAGAAGTTCGAACAAAGACATCATGACATCAAGCAAGGAAGGAGATCAAGCAGCTGAAGGACCCATGAAGAAGAAGTTGCTGATGAATGAAAGAGTCCTTAGTTAAGAGGGAGCTCTGACAAGTCCTTGATCAAGAGGGAGTTTTGGATCACCCCTGATTACAAAGGAGTGACATTTGTGTTTTTCCATCTCATGGGTCATGCACTAGCCTAGGAATAAAAACCGTAAGTCTAGATGAAGGCCATGAATGGAAAACAACATTCTTGTTTTCACTTGGGAAGAAAGAATGGGAGGATTGGGTAATCATCTGGCATCCAATACTCTTTGAGGATGTGTAGGGCATCCAAGGCAAGAGTAGGCAAGAGGACCGATATTCTCTGAGGGCTGGGAACCCAAGACAAGAATAGTCCCAGAAGGTCATACTCAGAGAACATTAGGGTGGGTATGTACCTTGAGAGACAATGATGAATGTGTCTATAAATTATTGGTCTCGCCAGCATTATAGCTCATGATCTCATGAAGAGATGGAGCTGTTAGTCAAGGCCTTACATTATGACAATGTTGATGGATATGATGCTATAACAGATGGATTGCAAATCCGATTTCTCTTATGTGAATTCTTCAAGATTGAAACATAGCCAAACACCTTGTAATGTTGTATGAATACCTCCCTAGTTAAGAGGGAGTGTTGAAGGAAGTGTAACTAGGTTCGGTCTTCATAAATGTAAATTTGACTTTTGTATTTATTCAGGAAAAGAGAAATTATTTTGATGATACTTGTCAATGAGTTTCTTGCTCATTGAATTAGGTCAAGCGCATTTTAAAGTGCTTCTAGGAAGTCAAGAGTCAATGTATTTATGTAAGACCCTTTGAGGGCATGTTACACTATGTATAAGGTCAAAGGAATACCTCCAAGACAAGTGCAAGTCCCCTCCATGCAGCAACGTTCTCCACAAGATGCTAAACGAAGAAAATAATGAAGATATAATATAGTTGGCCTAAAGACAGAATGTCGGCCTAAAGGAGGGACAATCCTCTATATATAGAGTTTGTCCACTCCCTCATAAAGGATATAACACAAGCTTTGAAATCAGCGAAGTGATAAGCTGAGAAAAGGAAGGTGAAGCAAGTCTAAAGGGTCTCCAAAAGTGCAGCTAAGGAAGGAGGAAATTCAGTGAAGATAGGTGATTGTTTCTAAGGCTAGAAACAATCACACGTGTGAGGAACAACAAGGAAAATCTGCAACATAACATCAACTAGAGAGCAGTTCACGAATTACCATTGTTTGGGTGAAAGATCAAGTCTACAAAGCCTCCCAAGTCAAGCGAAGAAAAAAGAGCCCTAATTCTCTAGGGTTTCTACTACACATAGCTAAACTAGGGCTGTTGTTCAGTTACACCAGTTTGCAGACCTATCTCAAGAAGAACCTCGTTGGATCAAGGAAAGGTTGTCTTCATGAGTGAAGATCATCTCCAAGTATATATGAAGCATATTACATCAAGAAGCTCACATGAGCAAGAACTATCTCTAGACAAAGATTGAAGAAGGAGGAATAAGTGCTAGGAAGCAAAGTGCCGGAAGGAGGAAGTCTATCTGCAGGGAACAAAGAGCAAAACAGAGGAAGGACTTGACTTGTGCTTGGAGGATATTCAAGTTAGGGGTCTAGGTTTTGGCTTTGATAAATAAGAAGCTTCAATAAGAGAAACTTACTAAAGGGTTTTCCTCTCAAGAGAAGAGAGGTTTTGGTCGTGGCAAAGAGCCAACATCTTGTGTTCTTGTTCTTATGTTTCGGTAGCAGTTTGATGAAGTACGCAGACATGCATTAATAATAATAAGAAGAAGATTAAGCTAACAAGAAAAAGTAAAATACTCCACAAATTGTTATCAAGTAACGAAGAATCACACTACACTTATTTGCCCTAGATTCTTCAATAACCCCTTCCCAACAACTTTGAGTATGCAACAGCGAACATCGTCCAACAATAGTCCAACTTGGAAGACTTCAATCTCCCAATCCAAAGCACGAAATAGAGAGAGACCACCACCAAATTTTCGATTTTCCTTGACTCCTTAGACTCACCTAGACTCGCATTCACTTTGGCTTCCCAGCAATAGACTTTCCCTGCTACCCACTTCTGCCCAACAACATGATTTTCGCACTTCTGCCCAGTAGAGAGAATTCAAACTTGATGAGAAGTGATACTCCAAATGAATTTGATGTCCTTCCTTTTATAGGCTTCTTGTGGGGTTAAATAGGGTCTTAGGTCGACATGGTGTGGAGGTTCCATAATTCATATTTGACTCAATACTTAACCTTTTTACATGATTCAAAAGCCCAAGAAGGGTCTCTTTAAATTTACAATAATTCTATAGACTCGGAATAAATCCTAGAAGTCCTCATTGGGGACTTTGACCTAAAACATGGTGACCCAAGCATGAAACCCATGCTTTAATAAGTCAACAATAATAATAAAAATTCTTTTCTTTATTCTTTTGACAAGTACATTACATGATGACTCAAGTACATTATTGAAGACCGAACATAGTTACTTTTTTCCAACACAGTTAAGACTATCCACTAGCTTAAATTTTGTGTCATCCCACAATATTCCCATTCCTCCTGACGCACTCTTTGAATCAAGAGCAGTTCCAAAACTATTTTTTCATTTTTTTTTATGGATTCGATTGATAATACAACCTCAAGTTTTGTCTCCTGTAACAGTAGAATTGAAGGCTTTTCCTTTCCAATCATCTTTTTTAGAGCAAGGAGTTTTTGGGGGCCTCCCATTCCCCTTAAGTTCCAAGATAAAACTATGATTTCAAAGAGGGAGTTTTGATAGGCCCTCCACCTTTTTGCCCTTCTGCACCTTTCGATGATTTTTCTTTGAGGATTTCTAGGATCACCAATTGATTCCCAAGCTTTTTATTTTGCTCAACCTCCCTTTCTCTCACTGTTTTCTTTGGTGGTCTTCCTTGGTGATTTTTTTTATTACTTTCCGTTTCAAGACTGATTCCTTCATCAACCCAACTCAACGATTGGGTTTTAGTTCGATTTATAACCTCTGCTGGAATGTTGGATTCGACTTCCGCTCTATCTTGCAGCATGTCCAAATCTTGTATAGGGTCTTGAGAAGTTGCTTCCTCATCATTTTGTTGATTTTTGTTCTCATCTTCCCCCACCTCATTTCCTTGGTTTTTATTTGGTTCAGGATCTTGGCCATTTATTTTAGGTTCTATGCCCTCATTCCCTTCATGATTCTGAAGTATTTTGAAGAAGTTTTCAGACGCTACTGTCCCACTCTTTCCATTACTGTTGTGCTCTTTGTTTGTCCCTACTTTGTTCTTGTTCACACAATTCTTTTGTGTGTGCCATTGATCCCCTTGCTCATCCAACATATTTTTAGAAGAAGCCTTTTTACAATCCCTTGCAAAGTGGCCGTACTCATGGCAGTATCGATATTTGAAAGGGATCTGTTCGTAATCCAGCGACTGACAATGGATCCAATCCCTCAGAGTTAAGTTGATTTGTGATGGCAGGAACCTCCACACATATTTTTGCACATGCAAACTGTGATCCTTTTGGTTCTGCTCGGTCAATGTATTTTGCAACTTCGTTACATATTATCCTCATGCATTCATCGCTCCAACAGGATAAGGGGAGTCTGGGCAGTTTTACCCATACAGGGATAGCGGTTTGGGTGTCTTTGTCTAGATTAAATTTAAGAGTCCATTTATTGAGATATATCCCCCTATTTCCAAAGAAGTAAGGATTGTTTCTGAATATAGTGCCTCTGTTTTCTTTATTTTCGAATAGGAAGGCAAAAAAGCCGTTACCAACATCATATAACTTGATATTACCAGTCATGATTGACCCGCAAGTTTTTTCAATCCATACCTCCATTGATTTCGAGAATGGCCACATCTCAATAAACTTCCTTATGAGGGCACCATCTGAGAAGGTGACAAAGGTTCTCCTCGCTCCCGAAGGCAACTCCACCGAAGGGATGGCTTCAAATTCTTTACAAACTTTGCATTCAGTTCTCTTTTCCGGGGTCATTTTTCAATAGCTGAGATCATAGCTTGAAACGTAGCGAGCTCATCATTTTGGGGAGGAGGGGGGTGGACCCCCTAGCATCCGTGGCCGCCAACAAATCATGACTAGAGGGCGAGCTTCAATTCGTGTACGCTTGGGAACTCAAATCCACAAGATTTGACTCTTTTGTTAAAGACTAGAGGTAGATTGATTATTGCAAAGACAAATTTGAAAGATTAAAACTAAGCAAGAGAAATGCTTGAAATGTAAAGTGACTAAACTAGACAACAATGAATAAGAGATAAAATTGCAAGAAACAAGTGAATTGCAAGTTAGAGTAGATTGTATGAAATGACAATTAGCCCAATTACTCTAATGATGATTATGCTACAATACTTAGTTCAACCAAAACTAAAAATCATTCAAGCATTACAAGAGAGGTTTCCCCAAATGGGGAAGAGGTGATGCTTAGGGGAAAAATCTCCTAACTCCCAAGAAAAAATATTTCTTTATTAAATCCCTCTTATAGAATGAGGCATGAGGAGAGAGATAATTTACAATAGGTCCCTTTTGGAAAAGAGACTTGAAGAAATGGTTTGGAGAAAGAGCTTACAACAAGAGTCCCTCAAAGTGATCGAATGCTCTTCTCCCAAGAGAAATTTAGACTTGTTACAATGGATCTCTTGGCAAACCCAAAAGAGAAACTCCTTTTACAAAATTATAATGTTTTCCTTGGAGAATCCTTAGGTGAATAAAGTCCTTTAAAAGGAGTTTTCAAGATACAAATGATGTTTTTAAAGACAACTATTCAATGGTGATCATTTAGGTGCTCCAATCTTCAAAGTTTTGGCACAATCCATCAACACTCTTCCTCTTGGACTGTCACAAGTCCGCAAGAGATCAACAAGAATGTTAGTTAAAAAAAGTACCAAAAAATTGATCAAAACTACTTCAGGATTCTATTTTTTTTGTGTAAGCTTAGGTAGGACCCTCTCATTTTTGAGGTTTTACATGTCCGTTATTCACCCCATTTCCGGGGAGGGTAACACAAGAATCGAACCCAAGATCTCCGGTTCGGTGAGACTTCATTTCCGCGGCCATTGCCACTTGAGCTACCCCATGCGGACTACTTCAGGATTCTATTATACAAAAAGGAAAAATTCTATGTTTGAAATATTGGCTTCCTATGATATTTTGCTAAGGAATGACCAAATAAATTTGGCCTTTCTTAACAAAATGGATTGCTGTTAGGACAACAATCCAAATAGAGGCCTAAATGCATGATTTTCAATAAAGAACAAAGAGAAAGGTGAAGAAGTTTAAAGTTGTAGGTGAAGGAAAGAAAGGTGAGTCTTAATGGCCCTTGAAACCCCTTTGAAATTTTCTTCTTGTACTCTTATGGGCCTGCAAAGCAAATCAACAAACATGCAAAGTGAAAGATGCCAAAACAAATTTGGACATCCGCAATGTTAGCACAAAAACCTCGATCAAAACTTCTAAACAAATCCTATATAATTCAAATGAAATTCGTACTCCAAAGCAACCAAGAAGAGCTAAGTTTGATCATCTCTTTTTGGCTGATTTGTGGTTGCTAGGACAACCAACAATTCAAGCCTTTAATCTGCTGGATATTCAATAAAGATCATGAAGTAGAAACCAAAGATGATAGTAGAGTTTGTGAGAAAGGAGTGAGAGGTAATGGGTTCTTTGAAAGCCCCATTGAATCCTTTGAAAATCATTGATTCAAGTGGGAATAATGCTTCAAAAAATATGCTTTGAGATGGCTGGTCCAGTCGGGGACTTCCCCAACACCAACTTTGAGGAACTTGTATCACACTTGAGATCTTGCTCAAACAATTAGTAAGATAGGTGTAACTTGCACAATTAACAAAGTAAGCATGCTATTCAACTGAGAAATACATGCACTACTAGATCTTAGAATGCAAGATACATGAAGATAGTAAGCAATGCTATCGTCTCCTTTGGGCAACAATGCCCTTATCAAGGCCTAAGTTACAAATCTTGAACAATTAAATTTGAAAACACAAGAAGTTACCTCAGTAGATGAGCCAAGCAAACCACACAAGATGCTAGATCATGGACCTCCAAAGTCTTGTTTTATTATAAAATTTTGTAGCCAAATCACATCAGAATTTACCCAAGCTCTCAGGCTTCCTTCATACCAATTGAGAGGAAAAGAAACCACAATATATAGAGAAAGGGAGAGGCTTGTTGCTGCACAAACTAGTAGGCCTTGTGAATAGGAAAAAGCTAGAGGGCACAACAACACTTGGGTTAGAGGCCCACTGTCACCACAACCTAAGTCCCCTACTCTTCTTGAATTTTTACTGATGGGAGGAGTCTCAATATTATTCACTTGTGATAGATGTTTCTATGATATGTTTGAAGTGAGGTAAGGTAGCTCATTCAATGGAAAGATTCAACAAAGGTGCAAGCTTTGGGAGAAGCTAGTAAGACTTTCCACAAGAAACCCCTTTGAAAGATAAATACACGAGACCTAGGGCTGCGATATACAACAAGATATGAGTGCGTCCGAGGTCAAGGTAGATAAGGGAAAAGACAATGTATGATTTACTTCAACAAGTACTAGAGCACATGCCTTCAAAGAATCCCCAAGTTGAAGGATTAGCTTCTAGGGTTCCCTCTTGGTGTGATGGCTAGGGCATCAAATATATGGAGAATCCACTGTGGTAATTCTACCAAAACTTGAAAATCACTAGAGGAGACACAAAGGAACAAGTCTATCCAAACAAAATTGAAAACATCCTCCTCCAAAAGATTTCGCACCAAGCCCTAGAGAAGCCTCCTTATCCTTAAAGGGACAACATTTTTGAAGAGAAAAAGAAGGAAAATTTATGTGTGACCACCAAGAAAGTTTGACCAGTGCCTAGACCCTTGGGAGATTTGGAGTGTGAGCAATTCGCTATTCAAGGAGACCTAACGAGAAAGGTTTCTTGTTACCCCTTTAGATATTTATACTTCATGGACAATTGTTAATGTGGTTTCAAGAATGCAATGCAACAATCCCCTAGGAACATTCATTCATTCACTATCTAGATGAGTAACACATGCAAATTCCCAATAGTTATTAACTTAAGACAAATTTTCAATAATTAGGGCACATTAATAACCTTGAGACATTATTCCATGCATTAGGCATTAGCAAATTCAGAAAATTTATCATAAAGAGAACTTATAAGATAATGAAGAGTATATCCATCCACAACAATGTGATTAAGAAGCTCCAAAAAGATGACAAGATTATCCACACATCAAAATGCATCCATAATCATCCAAAATGCTCCATCAATTGCAGGTTCAAATTCTTTTACTAGGCCAAAAATCCAAGTGATGATGGTTTTAAATGAGAGAGTCTCTACAATTTATACAAGACTAGGTAGTTCGAATATCACATGAAATAAGCCCCTTTAACATGCCTAATGTACTAAGAAACCCACCCATGGCTACAAGCCAACCATGATAGCTTTAAATATTATTTTCTTTCTCCTCCAAACACACTCTAGGTTGATGTCATACATGTGTGGAGGCCTAGGGTGGCAGTGTTGAGGCCTCTTATGCTAAAAAATAGGAGAGGGCCTAAAAAATTATGATGAAGAGGGTCATGCTCTCCATATGCTGCAAAACATATCCAAACCCCTATTTGGGCTTTGTGGACTCCAAATGGGTCTCATGGGTCTCCAAGTAGCTCAAAATCAAGTCAATGCTCCATCAATGAGGTCTAGGAGATGATACATTCCCTCTCATGTCTCCCTAGGAAGGACATAACCTCCTTTGGGCCTTGGAACAACTACCATGTGTCGGGTGCAATGTGTAGTTGGTTGGGGCAACATGGTCCAAGTGCATCATCATCTCTGAATAACTGGGGCATGAGCAAGCAAATGGTGGTGCCGAAGAAGCCCATGGTGTGGCAATCAATGTTCTGCATGAATGGAGGCCCATAGCTCTCAACTCTTACCCTACAAATGCCATCGTGATCCTCTGGAGGGCTTGGATTCTATATAGGGAGGCCAAGTCCAAGATGAAAACCCACCTGCAATCCTGTATAAGATCCAATGTGTCTCCTCACCTTCTAATGATCCATTAGTGCAATTAAGTAAATAGGATTGTAAATCAAGGGAAGTGATTGACACTTCATAGTGGGTTTCCCTTCCAAATTTGGTGGTTTGAACATGTATTAGTGTTACCTTCCTCGGTATGAGTGGTTAATGAAGGACCCTATTAGGTGGTTTCAAGCCCTAAGGGAATGACAGGTCCAAGGTACAGCCTTCAAAAGGCAGGTGTCATGTGAAATAATGATGGAACGGAATGGGGACAAAGAGAAGACTCCAAGCCACATCCCAGGTACAAGGGAAGCTATGATGAGGAAAGCCCACACCTTGGGTATATGAATGTAGGAGGGAGCAATTGTAGTACATGAGTTACCCCGACCTTTGTTTTTTCACCCTTCTTCATTTTCCTTTTGCCTTTTATTGATTTTTCTTTATTTTATTGATGAGAGCATGCTGTGTAAGATATAGTAGTGATTACCCCTTCAAGGTAGGGTAGTTCATTGCTTACCAGGGGTTGGGACATTCATGGGTTCCTTGATGATGCAAGGGGCGCACATAGGGGCCCTAGGAACCAGGGTGATGGCCATAATGATAGGGGGTAGAGCTCATGTTTGGGTTTTGCCCACTTGCTAAATTTGATTGTCTCGACCATCTTTTGCATTTTGTGGTACATTTTTTGTTGTATGTGGCCATATTGTGCTTTTTCCTTTTTTTTTTTGCTGCATCAACCTTCGGGGCATCGTTCGAGGTCTGACCCAAAGTGTGGACAAGGAGAAGGGGAGGCTAACACCTTATGGACCCAATGGACAAATGTGGACCCAGATAGGGAAAATGTGAAAAGGGCTTGTAATGAGCAGAGGGAAGTGAGATATATGGCATTGAGAAGAGAGACCATGCAACCAAAATTAGGGTTTCCCATGTAGTGCCATTCCTAAGGTAAATAACCAATAATGGAGATCCCATGGGACTAGGATTCAAGATTAACCCTTTAGTTGAGGTAGGGAACAAGAGTATAGTCAAAACCCATCCTTCCATGTCATCCAATAATCCATGCCCAAGTGTGCCCAAGAAAAAAAGCATAAACACCCAATTACATGAGGAAAAATCATACGTTTGGGCTTGGATGGCTCACCTTTAAACATACAATCATGACAAATGAGTGAGGGTACACAATCGCCGGTTGAGGTGGCGGAGAAAAGTAGCACATCAAAGCTATTAGGTGGTTGGTAACTTGGTAAGGGGCTACTGGTTGCCGACTGAAGACAAATCTGATGAGAAAATTTATCCTATAGCGTCACCCACTGTTGGTGGGTAACAAGGTCCAAAAGCCCAACGAATTGCTTGATTGTTGGTTGTTAGGTCTGTCAAATGACAACACCGCCTCCTCAAATTTTGCTAAATGTCTCAGACCTTGATTGTTGCCAACATGATCCCCTTTAACTGCTGCGTATTCCCTTGTGATTTACCTACATATTGACTGTTGTCTCAAGTGCTGCGTGGGTCCCTTTTATTGCTGTGACAGGCCTGCATACTCCTTTTATGGCCGCTGTATTCCTTGATTTATTGTTGGGTGGGGGCTGGGGAGACAAGGGTGGTGAGGGGGATTTAACTCCCTCTTTTACTACCCATCTTTCTGTCATTTCAGTCCTTAAATTTGTGGGCATTGTTACGACAAAATCTAGCAGGCCTTGGAGAAGGACAGCCTACAAGATGAATAGCTAGACTAAGTGCTCACAATGGGGCAATTGCCCACTATCACCACAGCCAAGGCCCCTTGCTCTTTATGGATTTTCACCGATGGGAGGAGTCTTGGTAGGATAGGATCACTCGTGAGAGGTATTCTAAAGTTAAGGTATGAGGTGATGGGCTAGAATCTCTCAAGAAAGACTCAAATTTTAGGTATGAGGCTTCACAGAAGAGCGATACACTTTCTATAAGAGACATAAGAATAAAATGCACAAGACCTAGGGTTTGTTGATTTTGCTTGAGTCTAGGTATTCTCAAGGTCAAGGCAATGGAGAGAAAAGGCTTCTTATGATATACTTCAACAAGTATCAAGTTCATACAACCTTCAAGGAAGTCCCCAAGTTGAGGAAGAAAAACTAGGATTTCCCTGTTAGGGCAACACCTAGGGCAAGAGATTTTATGGAAAAAACTTAAGTGGATGCCCACGAAATTTGGAGGTAGAGTAGCCAAGACCCTTCACTTGATGTTTAGGCTCTCAAGTTCCTACAAAACCTCTCCCAAAGGATTTCGCTCTAAGCCCTAGTAGACGTCCTAGCCTTGAGAGGACTGAAATTTTAAGAAGAAAATTTATGGATGACAAATGAGAATGATCACCAAGGACTTGGACTAGTGCCTTGTCCTTTAGGTATATGGAGTCAAGGATGTGCTAGATAAGCTAAATTTGTCTCTAAGTAGGCCGAAAATTGATGCCCTAGGTATCAATTCCTAGTAATTACCCACTTCAATGGAAAATGGAATTTGATGGGGAGTTATTAAGAATTCTTTATCTAGGAACATTCATTACATGTTATACATTGAGTAGCATATGAAATTCTCAACTAGATAGCTCTTTAGAATTGATTTTCAATAAATTAGGACATAAACTAGCATAATCTAGAAACAACATTTCCATACATTAGACAATTTCAAAAAGAAAATCTGCAATGGTAGGAACTTACAAGATAACATGTAGTATATCCTTCCATTCACAAAAGAAATAGTTCCAAAGACAATCCAAAATAACTTCCAAACATCAAAATGCATCCAAGATAGTCTAATAGCCAAGAAGGAAACAAGTTCGTGTTCTCCTAAGAGGTCCGAATTCTTCAAGTGATGATGATAAGAGAGTGAAATAATCTCTCTGTTGTTTATACATGTCCAATGATCTCTAATTTATTGAATTAAGGCATCTGTGATCCATATCAAGTTTTTGAGACATGTTTTCGGCGATAATCACATCAAAATTCATTTCTCGATGCGTTTCGAACCAACAAGTGTGGTTACAAGCCAACCTCATAGCCAATGTAAAAACATAAGAGTTAACATATAAAGAGGCTGAAATGCTGTTGTCATGCATGTGTAGGCCCTTTAAGGGCATGCGTTGGGCTCCTTCGGTGCCAAGTCGAGTGTAGAGGGCTCCAAAAATCAAGTTCCATGGGTTGACCCCTAAATATCCATGCAATTTGTCCTCCCTCAAGACACAATTCGTCTCTGTTCAAGAAGTTCAAGTTTTGAGGTAAGGAAGAGAAGCCCGAGGCAACAAAGCAAGACATTTTTTGAGGAGCATCTTTTTGCAATAAAGCCCGAACTTTTTGAGGCACATTCTTGTGATAAGGTCCAAGCTATCTGTGGCATATTTCTGAGACAGATCTGAACTGTTTGAAGCATTGTTCTTGTGGTATGATGAGAAAGTTTGAGGCACATGATCAAAGACATAATTCGAAATCTGAGGCTGAAGTAAAAGCATAAATTCAACCCTTTGACCAGGCTTTGACTTGTGAGAAGATCTATGATTTTCTCTCTCCTTTGACTTAGTTTGTCTTGGTATTTATTGTGGTTAATGGTTGACCTTTGATTGGAATATTTTGATGTACAAATTGGATTGAATTGGACATTCTCTCATAAGGAAAGGTTGCTGGGGTTTTCCCCATGGAGTGGGGTTTTCCCAAGGTAAATTGTTGGTGTCTCTCGTCTCTTTGTTTCATTGTGATGTCTACTGCTCTACTGAAGTTTATGGTTGAAATTTTGTAAGTGTAACTGCTTGATGATTGGAATGCTCTAAGAAGTTAAAAATATATCATTGGAAGTAGTTATTGAATAGAAAATTGTTCTAGTCCCTGTGTAAACAAGAAAATCAATATGGAATCAAAGCTTTGGGTAAAAAAGTAGCTTGGGTAAGAAGCCCTAATTCTCAGTCAAAGCAACTTCACATCTATGGAGAAGCCCTAGTCTGAAAATTTCAAAAGTAAATATAGGTCGAATATATGGAGTTCTGTAAGCTCAGAGGACAGATCAAAGTTCAGAAAAACATGATCTGGTTTGAGGACCGAGAACCTTAGGGTTTGAAATCTCAAACCTAGATTCATATTAACAAAAAAAGGACCAAAGTCCTATCTCAGAACCTCAGTGCATATGCCTTGGAACAAATCTGACCTCAAACCAAGAGACTGAAAGTCAAATAAGGACTTTCTTGTGTCAAATCATTGCATTAGTGAATGTCTAGCCTCAGAATTGTTGCTTAGAGCCGGAATACCCCAGGGGTATTAGTGGAAGGTTGAATAGCCTCTGACATAGCTCTTAAAATGTCATCAAAACTACTAATTGTTTTTGAAATCTTTTTGTGTAAACTAGGTCACAAAGAAGGCTACAATCCTATCACAACGATAGAAGCCTGAAATTGTTTTTACACTCGAAGTCTCATTTTGTAAAGAAGTCACAAAGCATACCTCTGGGTCTAAGGCCGAGAAAAGAAGACATAACTTTATGTGAAAAAGTATATGCCTCATAAGACTAAGAATATCGAAGTTTTTCTCTGCTGGAAGAAAATGATTGCACCAATGAGAAGGTCAAAGTCCTCCAGTATGCTTGTTTCAAATGGCTTTAGACCTTGTAGACCAAGAAACCTCAGTCTATCAAAAAAGACCGAAATCCTCAATCTCAGGTATGAGGTTAGCATACGATATGGTTATGAAGATGTCTTGTCTTGGATTAAGATTTGTTGTATATGATCCAATTTAATGATCATAATCTAGGTAAAATTCTTTTGAATAATTTTTGTGCTCTTCTCAAGTAAAAGAAAGTTCACTGAGGCCTTATTTGAAGGAACAAATCTTTGATCAAAGTCTTTGTTATGAACAAAGTTCATAAACACAACAGATACTCAGAAGATCTAAAATATATAAATATCCATGGCAGGACAAATATAGTTATATAAGAATGTACAAATGACATGAGATGATATGATGGAATTGTTACAAATGAGGGCTTGCTTATATACCTAGGTAGGTGGCCCTTCATGAATGGTCATGTCCTTAAAGACATGCCTTTTCTTTACTAATCACTAATTAATCATTATTTATGGTTGTCATTTTCATTTATATTTACATTATATATATATATATATTATATTCATAACATTGCCTTCCGCTTCAAAAAGCTTTGTCCTCAAAGCTTATGGCTGACAAGGCGTGTCATCTATTTTTATTCGTATCTTTCAGAAATCTTCGAGTTGTCATCTTCAATGATACAAGATGATAGGATCCTCTGAGTGATAAACAAAATTGTTGAATTGAGAAAGGATCTAACCATCATAAATTATTTTTTTGTGGAATCTTGCGGTTACTAGATACATCGTGTGATTTTTTATCACAAGATTGAATTGCACTAACATTAGTAGCCTTCTAAACATAAGTTCGTTGTTTATGTTCTGAGTGATACAGATATGTAGACTGATTGAGTTGTCTTCTCTTGTGATTCAGATGATGATAAGGAGTTCTTGTGATATGATTTCTCCGTAACTTGTTTGTTTTTTTTTTCTTGATTTACTTGAAGTATCTGATTTCCTTTAGCTATGGAAGTTGCGTGGTTAATCATTGGATATTTACTTGAAATCTCCATCGTTTGAATTGCAACATCTGAATATGTTTTAACTTCCACTGATTTGCATCATCTTGAGTTGTGGTATTGACTAGATCGGCATTCATTCATTTTTCTTCAAATTTGTTAAAATTGGCAACGAGGGCCAACTTCCACCTTAGGACAACTCATATGATGGAGATGACTATTGCATTGGATTCCTCTTTCCGAGAGGTACATTTTTGATACAAAGATCATCTCATTATGAGAAGCAGAAATGGAATTATGAATTTATTTCTCTTATGGACAAATTGTTGAGGTCGGCCATAGTCAACTGTAGGCTCATGAAGCCCAATAGACGGGTCTCTTCACCCTCAACGAATTGTATAAATAGAGGTGACCTTTACCTCATTTGGAAATCATCTCATCACATCATCTTCTCTCTCTTGATTGGTTCGTACAGCTTGGAGCTCTCTCTCTCTTCTTCGCACGTGTGGCAGGAGGCCAAGTTTTTTTGGGTAAAACAGGTCGAAGTTTTTAGGGCGTTGAACAACGTTCACTTAGGGTGATTTGACTAGCGTTGACCTTGGTTTTTGGGCCAGAAGTTCGATTTGTCTAGGCCACATTTATTGGCACAAAAATTGAGAAGTTTGGGACAGGTTGACCAATGTTGACTTCAAATTTGACTGCTGAAAATTATGGCAGTGTTTCTCTCTCCTTTGACTGGGTTTGACCGACTTGTTTTGGGCTGATTTCCTGAAATGCCAAATTGGACTTCTATTGACCGAGTTGATTGGAGGACATTTTCTGGGCAGCTTTGACCACCGTTGACTTTCTGGTTAGGGCTGCACTGACAGCTGGTTTGTCTGCTGATCTAGCAGATCTGTTTTGGGCTTACATTTATGATATTTGTACTCTCTCTCTCTCTGCTGAACTATTGAAGAATAATAAGAAGATTTGATCAGCGGGTTTCCTCACATTGGGGTTTGTCCCTAGCATCCGCCACATCTTGTGTCCTCTTGTCTTGGCTTGTATTCTGGATATGATTTTATGTTCTATCTGCATTTATTGTCAATGTTTATATAATGTGATTGCTACTAGATATAATTGGAATTTGTCATTGGGCTGCTAAAGGAACATTGAAGTAAATTGTCTTAAGCATAGAACATACCATTGTTATCTAAAATTAACATGGTATTGGAGCTGAGGTGAAGACAAAGCCCAAGCAAGAGTGAAGCAAAGCAATCACTAAAGGACGTTGTTGGACAAGGACTTGGAACTAGTCCCAATGTCGACTACATCTTCCTTCAAATTTGAGGACAAGTTTAGGGACAAGTCCGACTATCATGCATGGAAGATGACTTTGGATTAGACTTTGGAAGAGAATGATGCCATGGACTATGTCAAAGGAAGAATAGCGAAGCCTCTTTCAAATGCATCTGCTGCTGCTCAAACTAAGTACAAGAAAGGTGAGGTAAAAGCTAAGAAGATTATTGTTGATTCCATTCATAAGCCTTTGGTTGCATATATTTCTGATTTGGAAACATCTAAGGAGATGTATGAAACGCTGGTTGGAATGTTCAAAGTGAACAACACAAATCAAATTCTCTTTTTCAAGAACAAGTTGAAAGACACCAAGATGGATAGAGGAGAATCCATCCAATCCTACTTCATGAGGATCACCAAGATAAAAAATGGTCTCCTATCTATTGGAGAAGTCATTGATGACAAGGAAATCACTCTTATTGCGCTTGGAGGCCTTACATGAGAATGGGATGTGTTCAACACTACCATCCTCAATAATGACAAGATTCTGGGATTTGAGGAACTATTGGCCAGATGCACTGAAGAAGAAATAAGGATGATGGAAAGAGACAGGCCCTCAAATGGAAACAATCCTAGTGCCTTCTACGCTCATTCTAAAAGAAGGAACAACGCTGGTCCAAGGAATCAAGGACAAGGGTTCAAGCCAGGATTCAAAGAAGGAAGAAAAGGAAGGTGCTTCAATTGTAACAGGTTTGGCCACTTCGCTAGAGAGTGTCCTCACAAGAAGGATACTCCAAGAGATGATGACAATAATAACAACAACAACTTCAAGGGCAATGGCAATCGAAGGAACAATAGGTTCAATAACAAAGGAAAGAGGAATGCTCCTGCTGCTTGAAATGGAGGTGGTCGTCCTCCCAAGAAGTTGAGAAACTCCAGGTATGATGAAGCTAATGTTGTAAAGCAAAAATAATTTTATCTTATTTCTGCCCTCTCCACTGCCTCTCCTCCAGATACATTAGACCATTGGTTGATTGATAGTGGTGCCTTAAGGCACTTCACTGGGTACAAAGAAGCTCTCTCAAACTTGGTTGAAAAGAAGACAAATATGGATATTATACTTGGGGATAATGCCACTTATCTTGTGAAAGGAATTAGGACCATTACTCTTCAGTTAAATCAAGGTCAAACCCTTCACCTACAAGAAGTGTTATATGCACCTGACTTGGAAAAGAACTTGGTTTCTATCTCTGCGATGGAAAACAAAGGTTTTAAGGTGTCATTCATTGATGGGAAGGTTTGTCTTTGACAAAGGAATCCAGGAGATGCATTCACTCTAGGATTCAGGGTTGAAGGTCTCTATCAGGTTAGAGGAAATCTATTGGGAGCAATGATTTGAGACACTTCTCTTCGATCCGAATAATGGCATCGAAGATTTGCTCACCTTCATTTCAAAGCCTTACCCAATGGTCATAGGGATACCCGAATTCAACTTAAATCATGAAAGTGTTTGTTAGGGATGTGAAGCTAGAAAACATACAAGGGGATCATTCCCTTCAAGTGAAACTCAAACCACTGATATTCTTCAATTGGTTCATTCTGATCTATTAGGTATATTGCCCGTGACATCTTTGGGTGGATATTTATGTTATGCTATATTTGTGGATGGCTTCTTTCGCAAGGCATGGATCTATTTCTTAAAGAAGAAGAATGAAGTATTCAAATGGTTCCTCTCCTTCAAAGCCCTGGTTGAGAATCAAATAGGGAAGAAGATCAAAATTCTGAGGACCAATAATGGGACCGAATATGAGTCTAATGAATTCAAAGACTATTCTAGAGAAGCTGGCATTGAGAGGGAGACTACCACCGGATATACTCCTGAACAAAATGGTGTTGCCGAAAGTAAGAATCATACTATCTTTGAAGCCACCGGGGCTTATGCTTCATGATCAAGGTCTTCCGAAGTTCTTATGGGGAGCTACCAACACTGCTGTGTATGTCCAAAACCGATGCCCACATCAAGCTTTGGACTTCAAGACACCTGAAGAAGTATTCACCAGTAAGAAACTTGATGTTTTTCATTTTAGAATTTTTGGTTGTCCCGTATACTTTAATGTGCCGAAAGAGAAAAGAAACAAACTAGATGCATCTGGGAAGAAAGGAACATTCATGGGCTACAGTGAATCTTCGAAGGCATATAGAATCTATGTGCTTGGACAAAGGGAAGTGGAATTAAGTCATGATGTCATTTTCGATGAAGATCTTGCACTTAGAAAGATTCGAGATCTTCCTATTCCTAGGAAGGCCAATGATGATGTTGATGCAGAAAAGCAGGATGAATCTTCGTCCGATGAACCGATGCCCGATGTTGAAGGTCTGATGGATACCATTGTTCCACCTCCTAGTGAGTCCTCTACTACAAGAAAGAGGCCTTTGTGGCTTAAAGATACTCTTGAAGATATCGAGAAACACATTGCACTGAGGGGGACATTTCATGAAAGCAAGAAGCCGAATAGGTACCAAGTGTACTTAGCTGCCATGAGTACCATTGTACAATCTGAGGCTTGTACATTCGAAGAAGCCATGAAGCAACAGGTTTGGAAGGATGTGATGAACGAAGAGTATGAATCGATCATTAAGAATGATGTCTGGGATGTGGTTCCTCGACCCAAGGATAAGTCTGTGGTCACTTCGAAATGGCTCTACAAGATCAAACATGGAGCTGATGAGAGTGCTGAGAAATTCAAGGCCAGATTTGTAGCTCGAGGTTTTTCTCAAAAGGAAGGAGTAGACTATGATGAGATATTTGCACCAGTTTCCCAATATACCACAATCCGTTCGATCATAGCCCTTGCTGCCTCGCAAGGATGGAACCTTCATCAGATGGATGTCAAAATTGCCTTCTTGCATGGTTCGCTTAAGGAGGAAGTATATGTGGAACAACTCGAGGGGTTCGAGGTTTAAGATCGCGAGACACATGTATGCAGGTTGAAGAAAGCCCTCTATGGGTTGAAGAAAGCCCCTAGGGCTTGGTATGAGAAGATTGATAGCTATCTTATGAAGCTGGGATTTACAAGAAGCGATGTTGACCCGAACTTATACTTCAAGGTTGAAAAGGACAAACCTCTCATTCTCGTCCTTTATGTGGATGATCTCTTTCTGATAGGTGATGACCCTCTCGTTCATCAATGCAAAAGGGAGTTGGCTTCCGAGTTTGAGATGAAGGACCTAGGACTGATGCATTATTTCCTAGGGTTGGAGGTCTGGCAAAAGCCAGGTGAGATTTTCCTTTCTCAAGGAAAATATATTGTGAAGCTACTTGAGAGATGTGGGATGGTGGACTGCAAGTTTGTGACTACTCCGAGGGAAATCAACTTTAAGAAGCTATGTGGAAGTGCTGCTGAAACCGGATTGACGTATTCTACCAAGTATCCTCAACTTGTGGGAGCACTGATGTTCTTGGTCAGCTCCCATCCTGACATATGCTTCACTGTGAACATGTTGAGTCAATATATGGTCGAGCCTCATCACATTCATTAAATTGCTGCCAATAATATTTGAGATATCTCCGGGGCACAATCCATTATGGATTGAGATACAACACCAGGGATTTGAGGCTACATGGATATACAAATGCTAATTGGGCTCGCAGTCTGGTGGATCGTAAGAGCACGTTTGGATGCTGCTTCTCTTTAGGGTTTGCTTTTATATCTTAGATGAGCAGGAAGCAGAAATTGGTTGCACTAAGCACCACTGAGGCCGAATACATTGCTGCGAGTATGGCTTGCTGTGAAGCATTTTGGCTGAGGAAGCTCTTCTAAGCTATTTGAGCACGTGCTAGATACCACCGTGATATTCTGCGACAACTAGAGTGGGATTCGTCTATCAGAGAATCCTGTGTTCCATGACCACTCCAAGCACATTGATATTAGGTACCATTTTATCTGGGATATGTTACAACGGGGAGCAGTTAGGCTCCAACACATCAGGACAGATGAGCAGGTTGTAGACATTCTCACAAAGCCTCTCAGGAAGGTCATATTCTCAACCTTCTGAGAGAGACTTGGAGTCGTGGAACGACCCTCTTATGAGGGTCTCATATGAGTTGGACACAGAGCTCTGATAGCTCTTGGGGGCATGGGTTACTTCTTGGAGCTAGCTATGAGTGACCATAGGGTGATCAGTTCACCTTCCCCTAGTGGTATGTTGGATACAGGGTGAGTGGTTCACCTTTCCCTGTGATACCCCGTTATGGTTGACATGTGTGTAGGGTGAGTGGTTCACCTTCACCTACCCGGACACACATGCATGTAGGGTGAGTGGTTCACCTTCCCCTATGATTGACATATGCATAGGATGAGTGGTTCACCTTCTCCTATGACATATGAGCAGGATGAGTGGTTCACCTCCTCTTGCTGATGCCCCAACACACATCCTACCCATAGAGTCCGAGACTCATGGGGAGTTCTGGCCAGTGAGTTGGGAAAAGCTAGGTAGGGACCATAGCACTACCAATGGTTGCATCGTGTACTGTCGTATTCCCTATGACTAGGATGCATGGTGTTCAACAACTTGATCTGGGATCAAGGACCGACTTTAGTCAGTAGAGAGTGGTATGATACACTCTCGATCACTTCTTCTTCATTATTACTTCATAGTTCAATAAAGTAGAGCAGGGTAGTGATGGTAGGGATGGATCAGGATGACAAGTTGGCATGATGATGGATTGGCAGGTGGAATTCTCCCTAGTTGAGAGGGAGTGTTAAAATTGGCAACTAGGGCCAACTTCCACCTTATAATAGCTCATATGATGGAGATGATTATTGCATTGGATTCCTCTTTCGGAGAGGTACAATTTTGATATAAAGATCTCATTATGACAAGAAGAAATGTAATTATGAATTTATTTCTCTTATGGACAAATTGTCAAGGTCGGCCATAGTCAAATGTAGGCTCATGAAGCCCAATAGATGGGTCTCTTCACCTCAATATTTTGAAATATCTTTGGGGCACAATCCACTATGCATTGAGATACAACTCCAAGGATTTGAGGCTACATGGATATACAGATGATGATTGGGCTGACAGTGTGGTGGATTATAAGAGCACGTCTGGATGTTGCTTCTCTTTGGGGTCTGCTTCTATATCTTGGATGTGCAGGAACTAGAAATTGGTTGCACTAAACATCGATGATGTCGAATACATTGCTGCGAGTATGGCCTGCTTTGAAGCATTTTGGTTGAGGAAGCTCTTCTGTGAGCTATTTGAGCACATGCTAGATACCACCGTGATCTTCTGCGACAACCAGAGTGGGATTCATTTATCAGAGAATCTTGTGTTCCACGACCGCTCCAAGCACATTGATATTAGGTACCACTTTATCCGGGTTATGGTACAACAAGGAGCAGTTAGGCTCTAACACATTAGGACAGATGAGCAGGTTGTAGACATTCTCACAAAGCCTCTTGGGAAGGTCATATTCTTAACCTTCTGAGAGAGACTTGGACTTGTGGAACGACCCTCTTATGAGGGTCTCGTATGAGTTGTACACAGCTCTGGGAGCCCTTGGGGGCGTGGGGTACTTCTTGGAGCTAGCTATGAGCGACCATAGGGTGAGTGGTTGAGCTTCCCCTAGTGGTACGCTGGATACAGGGTGAGTGGTTCACCTTCCCTTGTGATACCCCATTATGGTTGACGTGTGTAGGGTGCATGGTTCACCTTCCCCTACCTGGACACATGCATATAGGGTGAGTGGTTCACCTTCCCCTACGATTGACATATGCATAGGATGAGTGGTTCACCTTCTCCTATGGCATATGGACAGGATGAGTGGTTCACCTCCTCCTCTTGATGCCCCAACGTACATCCTACCCATAGAGTCCGGGACTTATGGGAAGTACCTCTCATTTGGCCAATGAGTTGGGAAAGGTTGGTTAGGGACCATAGAACTACTGATGGTCGCATTGTGTGCTATCGTACTCCCTATGACTAGGATGCATGGTGCTCAACAACTTGATCTGGGATCAAGGACTGACTTTAGTTAGTAGAGAGTGGTATGATACATTCTCGATCATTTCTTCTTCATTATTACTTCTTGGTTCAGCATAGTAGAGCAAGGCAGTGATGGCAGGGATGGTTTAGGATGTCAGGTTGGCATGATGATGTATTAGCAGGTGGAATTCTCCCTAGTTGGGATGAAGTGTTAAAATTGGCAACTAGGGCCAACTTCCACCTTATGAAAACTCATATGATAGAGATGATTATTGCATTGGATTCATCTTTCGGAGAGGTACAATTTTGATATAAAGATCATCTCATTATGACAAGCAAAAATGGAATTACGAATTTATTTCTCTTATGGAAAAATTGTCAAGGTCGGCCACAGTCACATGTAGGCTCATGAAGCCCAATAGATGGGTCTCTTCACCCTCAACGCATTGTATAAATAGAGGTGACCTTTTCTTCATTTGGACGTCGTCTCATCACATCATCTTCTCTCTCTTGATTGGTTCGTACAGCTTGGAGCTCTCTGTCTCTCTTCTTCGCACGTGTGGCAGGCAACTCTCTCTCTCTCTTCTTTGCACATGTGGCAGGAGGCTAAGTTTTTCTGGGTAAAACATGTTGAAGTTTTCAGGGCATTGACCAGTGTTGATTTAGGGTGATTTGACCAGTGTTGACCTCGGTTTTTGGGCCAGAAGTTTGATTTAGGCCACATTTATTGGCACAGAAATCAAGAAGTTTGGGACAGGTTGACCAACGTCGGCTTCAAATTTGAATGCTGAAAATTATAGCAATGTTTCTTTCTCCTTTGACTGGGTTGGACTGATTTGTTTTGGGCTGATTTTGACTCTCCTAGAAGGCCGAATTGGACTACTGTTGGCTAAGCTGATTGGAGGACATTTTGGGGCAGCTTTGACCACCCTTGACTTTCTGGTTAGGGCTGCATTGACTGCTGGTTTGTCTGCTGATCTGGCAGATCTGTTTTGGGCTTACATTTATGATATTTGTACTCTCTCTTTCTGTTGAGCTATTGAAGAATAATAAGAAGATTTGATTAAAGGGTTTCCCCACATTGAGGTTTGTCCCTGGCATCTGCCACATCTTGTGTCCTCTTGTCTTGGCTTGTCTTCTGCATATTATTTTATGTTCTATCTGAATTTACTGTCGATGTTTATATAATGTGATTGCTACTGGATATAATTGGAATTTGTCATTGGGCTGCTAAAGGAACATTTTAGTAAATTGTCTTAAGCATAGAACATACCATTGTTATCTAAAATTAACAAAATTGGACTGTTACGTCTGAAGACTTTGATACTTCTTTTATGATAAGTTCTTCTAATTTGTTTTTCAATGATTTCTTGTCATTTTTAAGTTTCTTAATTTATGTCAATAATTTCTCGTTGTGGTCCTTGAGGCATGTAACTTCTTCATTTTTGTTTGTGATAATCTTTTCAACTTCTTTCTGCGTATTTTGCATTGCCTTTTGGTTTTCCTGAAGAATTACTTTTGAGATATCTTTTACGTCTTTTGGGGTTACTGAATTTGGTTTCAATGTAACAACCTGTAGCATTATTTTTTTCTTTTTGTAGGAAAATGTCAAAAACTTATTTTCATATTTAGGATAAAGGACCCTAGTGATTCCATCTAGGGTAAACCTAGGATTATATCAATGTTGTAACAAAATAAGGTTTTGACTATGAATTGTGAGACAAAAGTATAGTCTCCAATACTTAGTTGTAGATTGCTTATGTCATATTGTTTTTGATTTATCGAATCTATCATTTCATTTAGGAATCACTTAATGGTTAGCACATTTAGTACTAACACAATTATTAACTTGAGTAGGATCGATAGAGATTATAATATCCTTTCCTGCTAGTGATCCTTCGATTTTAAATAGCGCATTAACACACATATTAAAAGTTTTTGAAAATCTTCCATCCTTCATTTATGACTTAGACTCCATTTTGCTTTGTCGATAATTTGCTCAATTGTACTTTGATCAAGGAGTTTATATGTTCTCCATATGAGATACCAACTTCTACATTATATTTTTAATATTGTTCGAAATACTGAGAGGAGGGTTGTGAATCAGTATTTCTTTTACAATTATTACTTTACCAATTTAGATCACTCATAAAAAGAATACATAATGAATAATATAGAATAAATAATTCTATTAATAAAATTGACGAGGACTCCAATCCTCTTTACAATGAATCAAGTATAATAATGTTCAGGGCTCCAATACTAGATGAAGACACCAATCTTCAATCAGCCAGGCTCCGACTTGTATGGTACCAAGTGCCAACTTGGTCTTTATGAGGCTTCAAGCTCTAGGGCTCCAACCCTATCTTTCACAAGGCTACAACCTTGTCTTTTTGAGGCTCCAACTTCTACTTCAATTCTTCAATAATGAGTACAGGATGTTCTTCAAGGCTTCCCAAATACTTCTGCAACAAGCCGTGATGTATTCTCCAAGTATGCCTTCTTCAATGTTCTTGCTTAGTCTTAAATGACCCTTCATTCAATGACATCTTTATGAATCAATGAAAGAATCTTCACAACACTTCATGATACCCAAAATAGGTTTCTTCAAATTCACTTCATGAGGGTTTTTCATGTCCTCCAAAATTGCCTCCAAGTCAGCTCAAGATATCTGTATTAGATCTTCAAAGAAGCCTTTTTCCAATATGTCTTCACAATGTTTATAACAAGCTTCTTCAAGAGAGTTCAATCCTTCACAAGTCTTCACAAGTCATCTAGGTCTTTGATGTTAACAGATGTCTTGATAAGTTTTTTCTCAAAGGTGCACACTTCAAGTTTGTTATATCAAAGCCCGAGGTATACAAATCTATAGAAGTGAAGGTCTGGTGCTCCTTTACTTCTGCAATAGGGCCAAGGTCTGGTGCTCAGAGGCCTTGGTCTGTTCCTTCAAATGCACGAAATTTTGTACTAGTTTGAGGTTAATTGAGGGGATCCGAGGTCTGTAAGTCTGCAATAGGCTGCTGTACGTTTTGTTCATGGATAGAACTGTTGTTACACTGCTTCAGCTCCTTGTTTGGCCTTCCAAAACCTCTTCTACTTCTGCACCCCATCTCTGTCCTATGTTTGCTCCTAAATGCTGCCCTCAAGAAGAGTTACCAGTCCTCCAAGGCCTCACAGTACCCTTCCAGACAATGTTTCAAGGTTCTGTCCCTCTCCAAGACAAGATACAAGCTGCAACTTCCTAGTTTGGCTACCCAAACAAACTCGTGCCCTTCTGTGATGAACCAGAACCATGCTGCTAGCAAAATAGAGGTTGTTCACCCACAATTACTCCATAAAACAGACCCATAACTTTACTCACACCATGTAGCCTCCTTCTGCAATAACTCGGACCTGCAATGAGACAAAAAAAGAGCTAAAAATAGTCCCTTTGTTCCATGCCTTGTCCTCTTCCAACTTCTTTTTATCACTGGCTGAGCTCCTTATTCTTCTTGATCGAATTATATTTTGTATTTATAGTGGATCAATATCTTCTGAACAGTCACAACTTGTTAGGTGGGGAGCCGACCAACAAAGCTGACTTGATGTATTTTTTGTGGAGTTGAGTAATACGTCTAGGGTGAAAGCTGAGTAATGCGTCTAGCGTAGAGTGTGTAATATGTCTAGCATTTATATAGTATTCCCTTTTTTTAGTATGTTATCTTATATTTAAACGCTTTGAGGAATATAAACGCCATTACTAGTCGAAAAGCCGACTTATAAGGGTTGAAGCCGACTTGTAGTCATGTCTCTCATAGGGAAGTCATATATAAAGTTTATAAAGTTTATAGTGCATAGGTAATGTAAATGTATGAAGTGGGTACAATTTATTTGTTATAATATGAAGTTAAAATTTTGTTAAATTATTTGTTTAAATATAAAGTTAAATTGATAAATTTGTTATAATGTTAAGTTAAGAGTCTTGAGATTTAAGATAGCTTTTAGGGTTAGATTTTTAAGATTTAAGAATTAGGGTTAGGGTTTGGCTAGGGTTTTTAGGGATGGATTCAATCAAATCAAATCAACATTTTCAAGTGAAATTTTTTTCTTTGATCCTTTCCCCCACCTTGTTTAGGGTAAGAACATCATTGGTTGCTATATTCGTTCCCCCTATCCTATACTGGGTACACTTGGTCTCATGTGGTCCTATTCCTTTGAAAAGACAATTCTTCAAGAACCATTTGAGATACCAATTACAGTAAGGATTTTAGGAATTTAGAAGTTCCTTCATAAGTCATATCTCATAAACCTAACCCTTGAATCCTCCTTTCCTTTCCCTAGAAGACCTTGTTCTTTGCTTAGGAAGCAAGCAAGCCTTATCCTTCCAACTCTTCCGGGAAAGGGATTGTTTGGGTCACTCCACATCACTTCATTGACTATCCTTCGTTAGTTACTCCATAATATACTAGGCCTCCTCTCATCGGTGTAAGTTTGTAAATAGAAGAGAGCCTTAGCTGAGGTGACAGTGGGCTAAGTCTCCATTTGTTGCCCTTGGCCTAGCATTTTCCCTTTAAGGATCTCTTGCTAATTTGAGCGGTAACAGGGACCTGGAGGATGGAGCTTGCCTTGATGAACTTCTAAAGTCTTTCTGCCTTGAGATCCTTTGATGATATCCTTTGCCTCTTGCATCCTTGACACCTTCTGCATACCCTCTTGGAGTAGAGTTTCCTTTAAGGTTATCTTGATTAACCTTCTTGCTTTTGTTGGAGCTGGGGGCATCAACATCTCTTACAAGCTTCTCCACATCCTTGTTGTTTGATGCATTAGGGTTTGCATCATTTTTGCTTGAGGGTTCACCTGCATAACCAAGCCCTGATTTATCAAGGGGGGATCTTTGATGACTTAGGATGTCATCTAGGTTTTGAGAGCTCTTTAGAATCTTATTCTTCAAGTCAACTTCTTTCCTTAGGAGATCAATTTCTTCTTTCATCATCTTGCATTCTTCATCCTTCTTTGCTAGATGGTTTTACAATTTTTCCTTCTTCCTTGTTGCTTCACATTGTTGGGCCTTGAGAGAGGAGACATCTGATTTCAATCGTAAGATTTCTTGATCTTTTTCTTCTAGTTGGCATGTTATAGCATTTCTGCTTGTCCTTTTAGGAGGGCCAAAACTTCCATCACCTTTTCAGATTTTTGTACTTGTTTCTTTGCTTCTTCCACTTGAGATTTGAGGGATGAGATCTTTTCCTTGTATTGACCAATTTTGGCTTCAAATTTGTTCAATTCCTCATGTCTTTGTTCAAGATGGTTTGAAAAAATGTCTTCCCTTCTCTTTGTTTTATCCAACTGATTTGTCATGGATATGACTTCTTCATGATGCCTTTTCTTGTTTTGATGCAATTCCTCCTTAAGCTTGGTCACCTCCTTGTCCCTTTCTTGTACTTGAAGCTTGAAAAGGTCAACTTCCTTTCTTGTCTTGTCAAGTCCATGATCACCATCTTGTGCTTGCTTCTTGAGCTCTTTATTTTCCTTTTTGAACCTGCTTATCTCTTCTAGAGCAGCTACAAGCTTTGCCTTAAGATCTATTTCAACTCCTACTTCAAGAATTTCTTCATCATCTTCCTTTATGAAACTGGTGCCCTCATCTTTATTTTCAATTCTTATTTGGTTCATCTTTGTGTAATTTGTCATCATCTTCTTGATCAAAGGTCACGACCAACAATCCTTTTGAGTGAAGATTTTCAATATTTTCCCAAAACTCTTTTGCTGATGAACATTTCTCCTCTTTGACTTTTATAGAATTTGGTAGGCCACTCGAGAGCTTTAATAACTATTGCATTATTTTCCTTGGAATCTTCTTCTTCCATTGTGCTTCTTGTAACCATTGATTCCCACACTTCAAAACCTTGAGCCATTAAAAAATTCTTCATTCATACCTTCCATATTTCAAAGTTTCCATTGAACAATGGAGCTTTCTCAATTTGATTATCCATTGAGAAGGTGATACCTTCGAATGGTTTGCAAGCCTTCTTCCTTGAAAATATTGGGGGGGGGGGGTGTGAATCAATATTTCTTTTACAATTGTTAATTTACCAGTTTAGATCACTTATAAACAGAACACAAAATGAATATTATAGAATAAATAATTTTATTAAGAAAATTGACAAGGACTCCAATCCTCTTTACAATAAATCAAGTATAATAATGTTCAGGGCTCCAACCCTAAATGATGACACTGATCTTCAATCAACCAGGCTTTGACCTGTATGGTTCCAAGCTCCAACCTGTTCTTTATGAGTCTTGTTACTACTCAAACTAGCAAGGGTCCTAAAAGGGGATCCTTGAAGGGTTACTACTAGGCTAAGGGCAACAATGGAGCGATAGCCCACTGTCACCACGACTAAGGCTCCCTACTCTTTACGAATTTTCACCGATGGAAGGAGACCCATTATTATAAGTATCACGAAATGGATGGACCAATGATAGGGATAGGTGTGATCCTGGAAGCCTATTCACAAGAAAGGCTCAAATATGTGGCTTGCTTGTCTTGGAAGGCAAGATGGAAGGCTCTCTAGGAAGGGCTTGGGGAAAATTTCTAGGGTTAGGTTTTGGGTATGTGTCTTATAAAGGAGATCTCTAGGTCAATACAATTCTTGTGGAAACTTGGGTTCTAGATGATATTTCAAAAATTAACCCTGATAGTGCATGGGACCGCACGGGACAAAGTGGATTCGAGGTTCGGTCAAGGGGATAGGATTTAGCTACCAATGATATGCTTGACCTAATTATGGAGGGGGAAGGGATCAAGGATTGAGTTTTCAATGAAAGGCAATGCAAGGATCCCAATGAGGTTTCTAGGCTAAGGGAAACCAAGGGCAAGAATTGGTCTTCGAGCTAAGGCTTGCGATATCTCAAGATCCCACTGTCAGAATCTCATGAAATTTGGCGGGCTTCTTGAGGACACACCAACGTAGTTGTGGACCAAAAATCAAAGTGTTTGGATGGCTAGATCATGAGATAATTGATGCCCTAGGTGACCTAGAGGACTATACCTAGAGAAGAAGAAAAGGGAGAAGGAAAATAGGTTTAAGGTGATCACCTTTCGGTGGACCAATGCCTAATCCTTTCGGGAGATTGGAGTTGGGTAGAATTATGGCTATGACCTTTGAATTTTCTAGTTCAAGAAGGCCCCAAAGACAGCTTCGTTTAGCACCAAGGCATCAACAAAAGCAGCTTCAAAGACTTTATACTTCGTTTTGCAAGGTAAATGGCTTGTCAAGATGAATTTCAGTAATGAGACATCCCTAGGAACATTCATTCATTATACATGGTCCATACATGAAGCATTCACTATCCAGAAACAAAATTTCCACAACTTCGCATAAGATAAAGAGATGCAACAAATAAACCCTAGTATAGCGAAATCCCGACAACAATGTATGTGACAAAATTAGAAAGAAAGAATAGCATTAAAATGTACTTACATGTATAAGAATATATCCAACCATCCAAAAACTTGCCATCAAGAAGCTCCAAGACGTGAAAATTATCCAAACATCAAAATGCATTCCATGCTCCAAAAATTCTTCCTCCAAGAAGGATAGCGAAAATCTCTAAAGAGATACTAGTTCCAAATCCAAGTGATGATGCTAAAATGAATCCTCATCACTTCTATTTATACACTTCTAATGAGTTCGATTTAGTTATTTGGGCTTACATTAGCCCCTAAAATAAAATAATGTGCAAAACAACTAACTTTTGGTGACAAGCCTACAAAACTAGCTCATAACAAAATAACAAGCCTCACAAGAGGTTGAATGATCAATAATACATTGTTGGGCCCTCTAAGAAGCTTGATGAAATCCATAATTTCCATAATAATGAATAGGACTTCCAAAAGTGATGGACAAGGGGTTGGCCCCTTGTTCTCCAAATAATAAACCTATGTTGCTCCCAATGGGTGTGAGGGCACACAAGTAACTTCATGGGCCTCCAAGTAGGTCAAAGATGCCTGTAGACCATTTGTAAGGGATCAAATGATGGTTAAACTCTTCACAAGTCTTCACAAGTCATCTAGGTCCTTCTTGATGTTAATAGATGTCCTGATAAGTTGTTCTCAAAGGTGCACACTTCAAGTTTGTTATATCAAAGCCTGAGGTCTACAAATCTATAGAAGCAAAGGTCTAGTGCTCCTTTACTTTTGCAATAGGGCCACGGTCTAGTGCTTAGAGGTCGAAGATTCGTGCTTCTCTTTTTCTGCAACAAGGCCAAGGTCTTGTCCTCAGAGGCCTTGGTTCGCTCCTTCAAATGCATAAATTTTTGTTCTAATTTGAGGTTAAATCAGGGGAATCGAGGTCTGTAAATTTGTAATAGCCTGCTGTACGTTTGTTTGTGGATAAAACTGTTGTCACACTGCTCCGGCTCCTTGTTTGGCCTTCCAAAACTTCTTTTACTTCTGCACCCCACCTGTCCTATTTTTGCTCCTAGATGCTGCCCTCAAGAAGAATTACCAGTCCTCTAAAGCCTCACAGTCCCCTTCCAGACAATGTTTCAAGGTTTCTGTCCCTTTCCAAGACAAGATATATGTTGCAACTTCCTAGTTTGGCTGCCCAAACAGACTCATGCCCTTCTGTAATGAACGTGAACCATGTGGCTAGCAACATAGAGGTTGTTCATCCACAATTACACCATAAAACAAACCCAGACTTTACTTACACCATGCAACTTCCTTCTGCAATAACGCGGACCTGTAATGAGACAAAAAACAGAGCTAAAAATAGTACCTCTGTTCCGTGCCTTGTCCTCTTCGGTCTTTTTTTTATCACTGTTCCTTTGTCTTACTTTTCTTGGCCGAGTTCCTTATTCTTCTTGACCGAATTATATTTTGTATTTATAGTGGATCGATATCTTCTGAACAGTCACGACTTGTTAGGTGGGGAGCAGACCAACAAAGCTAACTTGATATATTTTTTGTGGAGCTAAGTAATGCGTCTAGGGTAAAAGCTGAGTAATGTGAAAATTTGGAATGATGACTACTGCAACAACTGATTACGTTTCTCCTATTTGTTAATTACTGAATCAAAATTATTTACTGTTTCCTACAGTAACATTGAAACGAATACACTGCAGCCTACACCATTTAAATTAGGTGGAAGCAAGAAACTGAACAAGAAATAAATACAACACATCTACACAATTATTTTTGGACAAACGTCCCTGGGAAAACCCAATGCGGGAAAACCGGTGCAGCAACTGAGGGTTTATTATTAAGGAGTAATAATTTCTGAATACAATCTTTGGATGCCTTCCCAACAATCTAGTTACAAAGAATGTCATTGACAGAAGGATAAGTGAGGTTACCTCACACTATCACTGGAAATCCTGGTTGATCCAGCAACTAAATGAGTTGCCCCTGGCTGCCCCTGCGCAGTCAATGCATCAGCCCAACGTCAACTCCTCTTGGGATAGCGTCACCCCTTCAGCTAATCAATTTGCTGCTCAGGAAATTCGATTTTCGTTTCCGGGTTTCACACCCCAGCTTCAAGCTTCTGCAACCGATTGCTTCAGCTGATTTTCGGATTCCCTCTGGGCTTCTACGCTATTAGGATATTCGGACACATAGGAAATAGTTAAGTATAACTTGGTCTAGTGTAGAGTTAGGTAAAGTGTGTTTCTTTACTATGTACTTTTGTTACGTACAAATCGACGGTCACAATATGTAGTGATCCAACAGTTCATTCTTTCCTTGGTATTACCGACACTTGATCCATGGATTAACACCCGATTGCTCCATGATCTCTATTTAAAGAGCATGGAGGGTCATTTGTAGGGTAACCATTCATGAGAGAAGCTTATGTAAATTTTCATTCTTTTATTAATAAATTGCCTGAAGTAGCCGCGTTGGCTCAAGCCGTGGAATGTTTCCCTCTTTAAGGGTTTTAACCACTTCAAGAGTATTGGTGTATTGATCTATGATCTATTTGTAAGCGGTGTCCTTTGGTGTTATGTTTGCGGAACTTACCCTGTAAATTCCTACACATGGTATCAGAGCTATTTGAGGGCTGCATCCGTTGTTGATCCAAATTTGAAGCTGGTAGAACTGCATCTGACTCTCGTTTCCTAGATCTACTGTTTCTGACTGCTTTCGGGCTGAGAGGACTGCTCTATTGTGTTAGGATCATCTATTCTAGTGATGCACCCCTTTCGTTTGAAGCAAAAAGGTTTCCGGTAGCCCTAGCTACGTCATTTTTAAGATTTGGAGGTATATAATGTTTATTTGCAGTTTTTAGTTATTTTCTCTCTGTTTATTTCGGTTTGTTTAGCTCTGTTTTTTATTATTGGATCTATACCTTTCATTTCTGCGTATGCTCTTTGCCTCGCGTCTTTATGCGATCTGGGCAAATCAGAAACAAAAAAGAAGTATTTTTCTCATGCGTATGCTCTTTTTCGCGCGCTTTAGTGTGATATCGGAAAATCAAAAACATTGAGGAAAATATTTAGTTTCCGGCTAAAGCTAACTTCAAGCCGTAAGGTTTGTTTTTTTTTTTTGTATGTCTGTGTTGGGTTTTGTGTTTTTTGTTTTGTAGGCAAAAAAGAGCTTTCTCAAGTAAGCACGCACCCCAAAGCTTCAATGACTAAAAAAAAAACCCTCCTTCCTCTTTTCCAAAAATTACTAACCTTTTAAACTAGCTTACTTGGTCCAAAGTTACTTTATGAGAATAGAGGTCTTGAATTCAAGTCTTTCTTTTTGTTGAGTTACTTTTTCAAAAGGCATATGTAACTTATGTTTTAAAGTTATTTTATGTAAAAGTGTTCTCACCCATTAGAAAAAGTGAGTCACTTATAATTCTAAAGTCTCTTTATCATTTATTTAAGTTACAATTTAGTGGGTAGCTCATAAAGTACCATTGTAAAAGTGACTTTCACTTATTTATAAAAGTGAGTCACATAAAATCTTTTTTTTTTTAAGTGAGCTAATTAGATTAAGTTTGGAAAATGGGGGAATTTTTTTAAATATAACATTATCATTCATTTTCGCACATTCATGCACTTTGTCGGCATCTTCAACAACTTTTATTCAAAAAGCTATAACTTCTTCATCCGAAGCCATTTTCAGAGCCGTTTTATTTTAGTCAGTGTATTTTTTCGAGATCTTTCCATTGGAACACTTATTTTCAGCATCTACAGCTTCAGTTTCTGTTAAAATGGAAAGACCATGCCAAGTTATTCTTGATAGCACCAACTATTTCCAATGGTGGTTCTACATTGTGGATTTACTTAGAAGTAAAGGTCTTTACAAAATAGCCTCAGGCCAAGAAACCAAACCTAAAGATGAAGATAAGGCAACCAAATGGGAAAATAGGCAAGATTAGGCACGTGGGTTGATAGGGATGTCTATTTCTCTAGACCTTAGATTCCATATCGTAGAACTTGATACCCCTAATGAAGAAATGAAACAACTCACTAAAGTTTTTGGAATTAAAAATGAAATTAGAGCCCATCAACTTGAAAATGAGTTGCTTATGTTGGACCCCAATAATTTTTCTTCCATTGAAGATTTTTGTCCAAGTTCAAGACCCTTAGACTTCTCTTGGAAAGTGTTAAGGTTAAGAAAGAAGATGGTAGCCTTATCTATTCCATTCTTACTAAGTTAGGACCAACCTACTCTGTGTTTGTTTCCACCTTCCA
>APFE030384480.1:96676-148979 GCA_000404065.3 Pinus taeda
AACTCGAAACTTCAAAAGAAATATATGACAAACTGGTAGAGTTGTTTTCCGTAAACATTGCAGGAGAAGTAATCTCACTAAGACAAGAACTCTACAAGCTAAGGATATCAAAAGAAGAAGGAATAACCTCATACTTTATGAGGATATCTGAAATAGGGGATCAACTTCATGATTTGGGAGAAATAATGTTTGACAAAGAGATGACCACCATAATACTAAATGCACTACCAATGGAATGGGGTAACTTTACATCAAGCATTTATGGGAAGGAGGAAGCTACTCCATTCAAGGATCTATGGTCACTATGCAAGATTGAAGAAACCGGGCTGAAGGCAAAAATTGATGTGGGATCAAATGAGCAAATTCAAGCATATGCTGCTATGGCAAAGATAAAAGGCAGTTTGGGAAATTTGGTCCTCAGAAAAGAAAGAAGAACATGGAAAAGGTTTAATGCTATGGATGTCAAGAATATGGGCATTACAAGAGAGATTGTCCTAAGCTCAAGAAGGACAATAACAAAAAGGGAAGAGAAGAAGCTCATATCACCGAAGAAGTAGAGGAATCTGAAAAGAAGAAATCCAAGAAAGAGGAAGTAAAAGATCTCTACTATGATTGAGATAGTCTTCCTCACCTAGTTCTTTTCAAGTTTCCATTTTTCAAGTTTTCTGCTGTAAGATATGGCTAGCATAAGTCACTAAGGAGCATGATAAGATGCATCATGGCATCATAGAAGCATTGAAAGCAAGAGCTCGTGACATCATCACAGAGAAGCATGAAAAATAGCTGAAACAAAAGTCTATGAAAGAATATAGCTTTTGGTAACCTCATTAGAAGCATAAGTGGTACTTATGAGATGAAGAAAAAGTCATCTAGTATAAAGCTCATCACACATCAGTCAAAAGGAAACATTTGTTGGATGAGGATACTCAAGATCTTCTGTTGGAGTATTCATTGGAAGGTTCACCAATTAAAAGGAAGCAAGTGTTTCATCAGAATTCCAACTTGTAGGAATTCATGGGATAGTGGAATGATGTCAAAAGAAGTGAAGCAGGTCAAGGAATTGAAGTTCTTTCAATCAAGAAAGCCGTTGAAGGAAGTCTAGATGACCTAAAGGAAAATGAGGTATGTATGCTTCTATTTAAATTAGAGTCATGTCATATGGTTGCAAGTAACTTGGATAAATGCTCTATCTCGAGAGCATTATCAAAAGAAAGGATCTCCTTCTTTGAAAGGATGCAGGAAGGCATGGTTCACATATTGACTAGATGAAATCAACATAATATGTCCTCATATGAAATATGAGGTGGTTGACAAAAATTGGAGGAACTCTGATTGAAAGTTCTTGGAAAGGAAATGTGTGAAGAAAGAAAGGAAGAGATCATGAAATATGCAACTATGGAAAAGGCAATCAACATCCAAGGACTGAAAGATTTGATAATGATATCTCCAAGAAAGATATGAAGACCTTGATGAAGTCTGAAAAATAAAGAGACCCTTGATAGTATATATATTTTGGAGATGTGTCAATATGTATGCAAGATGTTGATGCAAACATGAAGATGTCATGATGAAAGACCATCACAAAGGTGATTTTGATTTAATGTTCATTTCTTATTTTTGAATAATATTTGGATGGGCTTATGCAGGGCTGCCAAGGGAAGAACTATGGATGTCTTCTGCAACTGATGCCCATGTAGCAGGATGAAAATCCTTAAGGAGACATGGCATGAAGAAAGATCGGATATGGAATAATAGATCACTTTCCAATGAAAGGAATGATGACATGAATGATGGAGAAAGTGATGGATGCTCTGTACCCTACAAAAGAAGTTTCGAAAGATGTAGACTCTATGAGAAAGAAGAAATTCATGGCATCAAAGGAAGGAGTTCTACAAGTAGCTAGTGATCCCATGATCTCCACCTGAGGTGCTGCTGGAAGCATGTCCCTGGTCAAGAGGGAGCTTAGTCAAGTCCCTAGTTAAGAGGGAGCTTGGGTACATTCCTTTTATGGAATGGGTTGGTCATCCTTGGTTAAGAGGGAGTGACAGATATGGTTCTCTACTTCACGTGTCATGCACTAGACCAAGACTAGTAGTCGTAAGTCTTAGTGAAGACCATGAGTAGAGATAGACACATCATTCTTGTCTTCACATGGGAAGATAGAATGGAGGATTGGGTAAGCATCTGCCATTCAATACTCTTTGAGGATGTGGTAGGGAATCCAAGATAAGAGTAGTCGTAGAGGATTGATATTCTTTGAGGACTAGGAATCTAAGATAAGAATAATACTGGTGGAACATACTCAGAGAGAACCTAGGTAGGTATGTTCTGAGAGAGACAATGATGAGGGTGGCTATAAGTCATTAGCCTTGCCAACATTATGCTTTGACCTTGTGGAGAGATAGAGTTGTTAGTCAAGGCTTTGCTATGTGACAATGCTAGAGGATTTGATGCTAAATAGATGGGTTACCAATCCGACTCTTCCTATGAGAATTCTTCAGATTGAGAATGTCCAAGTACCTTTTATGGATTATGAGTACCTCCCTAGTTAAGAGGGAGTGTTGAAATATGTAACTAGGTTCGGTCTTCTTAATGACATGTGTAATCATGATTTTATGTAATTGATGTAAAGAAGAAAAATAAAATTATTTTGTAATGCTTCAGTCATGGGTTTCATGATCAAGGAATTTTATTTTATAGGTGAAGCTCCCATTGTGAGCTATTAGGTTTGGTCATCAAGTCATAAAGTCTATGGAGTCAATGTCAAGTATTATAAATCCATTTGGGCGTGTTACATATGTATTTGAGTCATTGTAAAAGTCTAAAGATCCTCCAAGACCAAGTCAAAGCACCTCGAACAAGTCGACCTTCAATAAAGCAATCAACCATCACTAAAGATCAAGACGACCTAGAAGTATTGTCAAGTCGGCCTCAAGTCATCGTCAAGAAGCCTATATAACGAGGAACTCATCCTCTCTCAAGGACACACACTCATTTGTCACTCGAGCACAAGGAAGAAGAAAGGATGCAAGATAAAGGAGGACAAAAGAAGACAAGAAGATCGAAGTTTTGGGATTAGTTCTCTCCACACGTGCGAAAAGATCTAAGGTCTCCATCTGCTGCAGAAAGGCCAAGTTGCAGTCACACTAAAGTGTCAAAGATTAGTGTCAACAAGGTCTAGTTTGAAGGACAAATTCACCAGGAAAGAGAAGGAGGCATAGCGAAGGCAAATGAAGATAGATCTCTCCATTATCTTCTCTCTCATGTGATCTAGGGTTTATGAAGCTAGGGCCGAAAGTTGCAGAAATTATAGGTAAGCCAAAATTGCAGTAAGGAAGAACGAAATTGCAGTAAGAGTGTTGCTGAGGTCGAAGTTAAAGTCATGGAAGAAGTTGCTTTGACTTAAGGGTTGATTTGGTCTTGGGGGATTCTTGGTCAAGGGTCTAGGTCTTGGAATTCGTTAATTGAAGATTCTATAAGAAGAAGAATTCGTTTGGGTCTTCCTCTCAAGATTGGAGAGGTTTCGGCCCTGGCTAATTGCCTACATCTTGTGCCCTTTGTCTCATTGTTCTTTATGAGTTTGGTAGCGGTTTGATGAAGAAGAACACATAATAATAATCAAGTTAAGAAGAACATAATTAAGAAAAGTAAAAAGACTTCACAAGCAATTATCATTACTAGAGAAATCACCTCTTGTCTCTGCCCTAGATTTCTCAACACTTTTTAATACCATTTCTTACTCAAACTCTTTAATAATTGATTGGTTCTTAGACGTTTCATTTGAGTAATAAATTTTTGTATGGAAATATTATTAATTGATTTATTCTTTTTTATTGTTAGAATTTAACCGTTGTAATTCTTTTTCCATCTTTGTATGTCTACATTATTTAATTGCTTGCTTAGATTAGACTCTTCATCTTAGTCCCAATGATGAACCACATTGGGTGGTTCAAAATGCATCGACCAAATATTTGTGAATGTGATTTTACGAGAAATTTTTTCTAGATACAATATGAATCACAGAAACCTGAATTCAGAGATAAGTAATTTATATCTCTCCTTGATTATTACTATTGTTTCTATTTCTACTATTAGTCTCTTGTCTTTGTATATCTTGGTTGTGATTGTTCTTCCATGCCCTCCTAGTGAAAACGACAGGTACATGATGAATGCTGCCAGTGCTGTAGCAACAGATGAAAAGAATGGAAGAACAAAGCAAAGATAGTGACAAGAAGACTCGTATTGAGCTCTATACTCAAAGGGAGCAGACTTGAACTATGCTTAAAATATGTCAATTGTGAATTCCAAGATGAAGATGGTTAGAAGTACAAAGCGAAGGATTACCTTTGTAAGAGGGAGAAGACCTTGAAGTCATGCACCTTGTGCATGGTACTCTCGAATTGATGGCCATTTGGTTCTACTAAGAGCGATGCTAATCTGTTGTTGAAAATGAGCCTGAGATTTTGATGATCTAGTTTTGACAAGGGCTGAGGACATCTTTGTCTAGTGTAAGAGGGAGATGATTGAAGGATCTTAGTCTGATGCATTACTACCCAGGATTGAAAGTGTCGCATAAGCTTGGTGAAATCTTCATTGAAGATCCTTAAGAAATTTGGCATGATGGACTGCGAATCCATGGACACTCCCATGATGATAAATTTGAAGAAGCTGCGAGACTCTAATTCTAATTTGACTGATCTAATTGGATCATCTGTTGCATGGATTTACAAAATCTAATTACGATTCACTCTTCGATGTTGTTCAATTATGATATCATGATATTCCTGTCTTAGTCACAGATGCCCACCTTGTGGCAGATGATATTCTTGTCTTGATGATAGATGATTGCCTTGATGGTAGATGATGTTCCTATCTTGATGACAAATGCCTACAGGTGAAGTTTTCTTACTTTTGTGAGAAGCTTGGAGTGGCTGAGAATCTCTCTTGAAGAGAGAGAGCATTGATTGTATAGCATCATGAATCTTCCATGGGCTTGGCTGAGAAGCCATGGTTTACGGTTGGGAAGATTGTTTTGATTACTCCCTTAGGTCATTGAGTTTGATTGAGAAACCTTATGATTGACGAGGTTAGTTTTGAGGCTTGGAGTGCTCCCTTAGGTCATTGTGTTTGATTGAGAGACCTGTAGGCTTGGTCATGGGCATTGATTTTGAGTACTCTCCCTCGGGTCATTGTATTTGACTGAGAGATCATATGGTCAGGGAGATTGGCTCTTTTGACATTGAGATCAGGACTCCTCCCTTAGGTCGTATACCGAGGAACTATATAGTTTGGGAGTTTGATATCGAGATAGGGATTCCTCCTTTGGGTCATGGATCGAGAGACCTTGTTTATGGTTGGGACTGTTGTCACTTACCGCAAAATGTGTTTTCAGCTGTCCAAAGAGTAAATGAGAGGAGACGTTTGTAGTCATCTTCGAAGCCTCAAAAGGACTCAAAGTCTAAATCTAACCCTCTCCATTGGAAAGTGCTTTGAATAAGCTTTCCAACGATATGTAGAAGTCCAAAAATGGACTCCTGGATCCAAAGATATGGTCTTCTGAAGTTTCAAGGATTCAAGCCTTAGGAAAGAAGGAATATTGGAGGTCCGATATCGGAGATCGCATATTGGAGGTCCAACAACATCAGAGATCAACGATTGCATGCATACTAGTGGATCGCATATCGACGATCGCACATTGGAGCATCAAGCAGATTGGAACATCGACAATCGCATATGAGGACTTCTGAATGTGCAACCTTTTAAAAGGTGCGATAAGGGAAGTGTGCCGATAGTGTAAAATCGTCGGGGGACTCAAATATAGGTTTACAAAGGATTTCATCGCAAAATCAAGGGCAAACAGGCCCTTTTCTCTCTCCTCTAGCAGGACATGTAGTGACATCTGATTGGTTTCGATAAGCTACACATGGCAACATATGATTGGATCCGATAAAGACACATGGCAACATATGATTGGATCCGATAAAGACACATGGCAACATATGATTGGTTCCGATAAACTACAGTGGTATTTGTCGTCAGCATGACGTGGTAGTACGGAAAGACACGTGGCAGGCAATTTTGGCGTTTTGAGGGGGCCTATGGGGACATATCTCGGTGACACGTGTCACCACTGAGGAAGTGCCACATGGAGTGATGACGTCACAATTAGAGATCGACATATTGGGAGTGCAGAATATCTCAACTCCAATGTTAATCCTCCGATTGGAAAGTTTCGATAAAGAGGTGCTCCGATATTCGGCTAGCGCATGGTTTAGAAGAGTTAAAGAACCAAGGGGCGCAAAGCACTTTACAAAGGAAAAATGGCTCTTGACAAGAACAAAATGCCCTAGCGCCTTAGGGGCTAAGCGACAGGTCAGGATGCTCGATCTTATGGGATACACTTTTCAAGGGACTAAACAAAAGGGGCCAAGGAACATCAGAACATGTTGTGCTGTAATGTTTTTAAGAATAAAAGTTTCAATAAGCTAAAAGCTCCGATATAACATTATGGCTATATTACAGGGCATATAACACTCTGATAGTATAATACAAAGAGGAAGGAGATGGATGAGTTGGCAACTATGATTCCTGAACACCACTAAGGCCGCCACTGTTAATCGCTCCCAACTTTAGAAAGTGGGAAGTTCAAGCGGTTAAGAGGAAAGTGACAGGCGAATTGGCCAAATCATTGTGGCAGAGATGTGGCCTGATCAAAGGCCATCACAAGAATGGTAGGGAGATATTTTCCTCTATCATCATTCAATTTTCCTTTTGTCTTTTTTTTTTCTGTAATTTTTACATTTTCAAGAAAGGAATCGAATCCTTTGTAATCTTTTAGATAGCTTAGCCATTGCACGCTGAGACAGCTAGTTGACCAGACAACTGGAGCTCGATAGAGATATTTTGTGACTGTTTTACAAAGCTCTCCCTCTCTTTATAAAAAGAGGGAAGAAACACTTAATAAAGGTTCTCGAATTCTACACTCAAGAGGCTGAAATTCTGTGGTTCCACATTGGTTCTATTTGCATGTTCATGAGGGGCTTGAAGTATAGATTGCTGAATCTAAATGGACTGGTGATTTGGACTGCATCTTGAAGGTTAATGAAACGGTTTTGTTGATTCCTATCAGAGCAATGCGTAGTATGTTTTCCCCCTTTGTTTATCACTTCATGTATGTCTTTCCTCCTCTGAAATAGTGTAATGAAGCTCCAGGTATCACTCAGATTCATGGTTGTATATTTGCTGCTAAGTAGTAACAGTACTTGTGTTAACTACAAATTTACTCATGTACCTGTAATGTGCACAGTTTTACTTAATCTCTTTTGGTGACAAATGTATTCATGATGTGTAGAGCTTGGGACCTTAATTAGCGCTCCACTATTTCTGCTATTTCACCCCCTCATTCTTCCATACTTCTGCTGGAACTTGTTGCTTAGGATTTTGTGTTGTATCCAACCCTTTGCATCGATTTCCCTTCTTTCCTTCATCTTGTTCATCTATATTACAACAACAATTTTAAGCTACCTATTGTTGTGTGTCGGCCACCAGAACCAAGACATTTCTCTTTGAGATTAGCCATATTTACCCCACGAGTATTTAGATCTATGTATTTGCTCGAGTTTACCTTGATGAAGGAATATTGAACCAAACCCCTAAATTATTTCTTTTCAGTTGCATGACATATGGAGTGCAACAAAAATCCCTCAGATATTCTTTAAAAGCACTCCCCTCTTTAAGATGTCCTAGGCACTGGTCTTCTTTCAACCTGGAGGCTGTCTGTAGGAGGCTTCTATATCTCTTGAAGCAATTGTGCGACAGGTGATAGGAAAAGTGACAACAGGGAGATGGACCCTGTGTACTCTCTTAGGTCATAGGGTTTGACCAAGAGACTATTAGTATGGTTGGAGAGTTTGATCCTGATTACTCCCTCGAGTCATTGTTTTTTACCGAGAGACCAATGAATGTGGCCAGGGAGATTGATGTTGAGATTGTTGAAATGTGGTTGTCATTGTTAACCCAAGCAACACCAAAAGATACCCTGCCTTTGTTGACCAAAACGACATGGCAAATCATGGTTTCTCGAGTCAAGGCCATCTTTGTTGGATTCTCCTCGTTGTGCTGATTCCGATAGCATGTGGCTCGTCACGAGGATCCTCATGGTTTGAGAGATATGCTTGTTTGAAGTTGATGCTCCACCTTGTTGTCAAAAGCCCCAACAAATGGTTGATGTGGCAATTTGTTATTAGCTAGCAAAATAATGAAGTCAAAGAGGTTTTCTTATTAAAAAATAAATTAAATATTTGTGGCCAAAATAATTCGTTGAGGGCATCCAAATTTGAATTAAGATCAATATCAAAGTCGACCCTATCTTTATTCGGTGTTTTTTGCTCCAATAATTTTGAATTTGAAATATTGGTTTCCCTCCGTATGATCTCGGTCGACCCTCCAAAATGCATTTCGGCCTCTATAAATATAATTCCTTTGCTCTTCAAATGAGCAAGCAAAAATTTGCATTATCACTCTGAAATTCTAGTGGCCTTGTGGAGTGTAGACAGATCTAATAAGGAGGCCAGATTTGAAGTGTTTTTGCTTTGATTGTTTGGGCTTATGGAACTCGCTATTTGACACAGGTCTAAATTTTGAAGCTACAATCTTCTGCGGCCATGGCTACTCCTTTTAGAAGGCATAATTACCGAGCATTATGAAGTACTATTCATCAAGGAATCTGTGGAGCATTGTTAGGAGGAATACACACTGTTCCGAGGGCATAAAATTCAGCCTACGATTATGTTGCAAACGCTGGTCCATAACTCAAAAATCCTTGAAGCCTTGATTCTATTCCATCTTTGGATTAAGGCTCTGAAACAAAGGTAGCCATTAAAGATTATTTCGTCCATTATTAGAACAGTGATTTGTTGGCATCTAATTTCTGAAGTCTGCTCTTGTATTCGAATCTCTGAGGCTCATTTCAAGTTTGACTCCCATTGTGGACAAAAGATGGAAGTTAAGTGATCCTATTACATGTGAAACCTTCGATCTATGGGTTTGAATTTATTGAAACATCTCTTGCTTGTCCTAAGGATAGATTTGAAGGACTAATCTGATTGGGCATTCCGATGAAGAATTGACTGTGCTCTTGCAATAGAACGAACGACAAAGAAGTTCAGTTTTGCTTCACAATATTTGACTCTGTTTGATTCACTGCTCATCAAACCTTTTGTGTAGCAGAGTTCATTTTCTAAGGGTTATACTCTAATGATCTTTTGAGGTGCGGTTGACTATTTCTAAATCCCTAACCGGTGTCTTCTTATGCTAATACAAGAGTAGACACTAAGAAGAATTTGTGGAGGTATGCCCTATTTTAACATATAACTTTGAAGCTTATTATCGTAATCCTTGAGAACAACCATTTTATTGAAGTTTGAACTTGAGCAAGGTTTTTATTGTGACTGCCCTAGTCTTGCAATAAGGGTTAATTGTCAGCAGTCAGGGTTTTATTATCAATAGTTTCAACAGTAAGGGTGTTATTGTCAACTGGCCTCATTGCCATCTTTAGCAGTAAAGGCTTTATTATCAACAATTTCGTTATCATACAACTTTAAGGGTTTTTGTCATTGTTCAGTATTGAAGTAGTTGGGCTTCACTGTCGTATCATTTTGTAGTAGTTTGGTAAAGGTGTTTTATCATCTTGCAGTAGGCTATAATGGTTTCATTGTCTCACTGTACATCTGAAGCATAATTGCAGTAGGGTTTCATTGTCTCATTGTACACATCATTGTAAGTGGGTCATTGTCCTTGGTACAGGAGCCCGCAAGTTGTTTGTACATTTTATTATCATTTTCAGGGTGGTTGAGTGGTGCAAGGCAGGTGATTGAAGTCACCTTTAGGTTGTAGCCTGGAAACGCTTCAGGGTGGCAGGGTGGTGCTAGGGAAAGTTGGATCTTGCAAGGGTGTTGGAGCATCCTATCAGTAGCAGTTGATAAAATCAGGGCATGGGAACGTCCTTCCAGTTGGAGCTAGAAAATTGAACACATTTCTAGGGTACTAAGGAGTTGGGGCTTCCCTTTTTTAGTTGAAGTTGAAGCATATAATGTACTCATAAAATTATTAGAGAAAAGTTCAATGGTTTTTCTCTTGGAAGGGTTTCCACCTAAAAATCTGGTGTCTACTATATTTTTACTGTGTACTACTGATTTATGTTTTTGATCTGATGCTGAAGTTAATTAATGCTTTGTAAAAGAAAAATTAATTAATTGTAAGTGAAACACTGATTTAGCCCCCTCTCAGTATTTCCAATAGAGTTTTCTCTTGGGTCATTAGGTTTGATTGAGAGACCAGTGGGATGGTCAGAGAAATTGACTTTGATTACTCTCTTGGGTCATTGTCATTGACGGAGAAACCATTTCATATGGTTGGAGAGTTTGGCCTCATTAACAATGTTGATTAATGAACTTGATGCTATGAACCTTTGCTTATGATGAGACTCGTACATTTGATTTTGTGATCTCTCCCTTAGGTCATTATCGAGAGATCAGTGGATTGGTCAGGGAGATTGATCTCGAGAGAGAATGAAAAGTACCTCCCTAGCTAAGAGGGAATGTTGGAAAATGGTAGCTTTGGTCGATATTTTCATCATGCAAATCAAAGGAGCAATAAAATTTATTTTGCTAGTCAAGTCAACCCTCCTCCTATTCAAGTCGGCTCCAAGTAAGGACACACCCTTTCGGCTCATTGAAACACTATAAATAAGAGGCAATTCGTCCTCCCTCAAGACAATTCAGTTTTGTTCAAGAAGTTTGAGTTATGAGGCAAGGAAGAGAGGTTTGAGGCAACGAAGCAAGACATTTTCTGAGGAGCACCTTTATGTGATAAAGTCCAAACTTTCTGAGGCATATTCCTGGGATAAGGTCCAAGTTTTCTATGGCATAATTTTGAGGCAAATCCGAATTGTCTGAGGCACTGCTCCTGTGGTACGCTGCGAAAGCCTGAGGAAAATGCTCAAACACATAATTTGAAATCTGAGGATGTAGTAGAAGTAGAAATTTGGCCCTTTGACTTGTGAGCAGAGCGATGATTTTCTCTCTCCTTTGACTTAGTTTGTCTTGGTATTTATTGTAATCAATGGTTGACCTTTGACTGGAATATTTTGATGTACAAATTGGATTAAATTGGACATTCTCTCATAAGGAAAGGTTGTGAGGTTTCCCCCTTTAGAGTGGGGTTTTCCGAGGGTAAATTGTTGGTGTCTCTCTTTGTTTCATTGTGATCTCTACTGCTCTAGTGAAGTTTATGGTTGAAATTTTCTAAGTGTAATTGCTTGATGATTAGAATGCTCTAAGAAGTTAAAAATATATCATTCGAAGTAGTTATCAGATATAAAATTGTTCTAGTCTATGTGTAAACTAGAAAATCAACACCAAGCAGAGTGCATTGTCAGAGGGAAGAAAGGAGACTTACATAGATGGCAAGGAGGAGCCATGTAATGGCTTAAAGGCCTATGACGAGAAGAAGCAAGAGGCTTCTAGCAGCAGAGACACTTCCAAGAAGAGTACTGTTTGTGAAAATCCCTTAAACTCGTAAGGAATCCCTACCGCAACAACTGATGATATTTCTCCTACTTGTTAGATTTACATGAACAAGTTATTTGCAGTTTCCTATGGCAAACATCGAAATGCATACACTTCAGCCTACACCATTTAAGTAATATGTCGAAACAAGAAACTGAACAATAGAGAAAGATACACACAATTGACACAATTGTTTTTGGATAAACTTCCCCGGGAAAAATCCAATGCGGGAAAACTGGTGCAACAGATCTAAGGGTTGTATTTTTAAGCTGAAGTATTTCTGAATACAATCTCTGGATGCCCTCCCTACAATCCAGTTATAAAGAAAATCACTTAGCAGAAGAAACTGGTGAGATTACCTCACTCTACACTGCAAGTCCTGACTGATTCGGCAGCTGAACCAACGAGTTCCCCAGCTACTTCAACGTCGCTTCTGCGTGGGCCCTCTATCAACCTCTAAAGCCCTGCGTCAGCTCAACTGGGAATCGATTTTCCCTCAGAAGCCTTTTCCAACCCTCCCAACTGAGAAATGTCAGCCTCCTCAGCAAACTCGGACTTCTGCGCTAGAGGCCTCTGCGCTACTCTGCATGGGGCCTACGTGAGCCCTATCTGGCTTTGCGTCACCCTCTTTGCCCTTTGCGTTGCTTCCTTTATGTGTCTCCCTACCTCTCTGTTGAGTATTCTTGGCTCCAAAGAAGATCCTCCAGCCGAAACTCCCTCTGCCCCTCACTGTGTGATCACTACAAATTACTGCACTGCCTCTAGCTTCAGTAATTCAATTTGACTGATCAACTCTTTGTGCGTTTTCTAAATGACCCTCAAGCTTCCTTAAATAATCTCTTCGTCGACATTCAATGGTCCAGATTAGAAGCTAATCAATGGCTAAGATCATTTCTGCTTGATCCTCGTCTTCTTCTACAAGTTACACCCACAGTTAGATTAATAGTAATACCCATTAATTATTTTATTTTCCTAAGTTTAGACTTAGGGTCCCATTAAAAATAATTAATTATTTTAATAAAACTGTTTCTGGGTGGAATTTCCCAAAACGCTTTTGGGGTTCTTTGGAATACATGTGCCTAAGCCTCCTTGCAAATTTTGAGACTTAGAGCACAACCAATGCTACCAGAAATCAACACCCCCTCTTAGTGAGGAATGTGCTCTAGCAACGCCTCCCACTAAAGCATCACCCTGACTTCATAACATCGTCCTTTGTGCTACTAATGTCTGACATGCTGTCCACCAACCACTGCACAAATGTTGCATCTGTACTGCTGCTGACCCTGCCACTGTGAACACTGCATCCCTACTGCAATTCCCTCTGAATTTTTGCATCCATGTTGCTATTGGCACTGGCACTGGCACTGCCAACGACCCTGCACTAGAAACTGCTGCTGCTACTACATCAACAATGGAAAAAGATCCCAAATTACTGAACAAGTGTTCAACATAGAGGCATCTCGATGCCGAAGATTTGATTGCTGCTAGTCCTACGCTATCCCTCTGAAGCCACTGCGCTGCTGCTGCTACTGCACTGTGCCTCTCTTTACTGCTACAACTCTGCACTACGCTGCTTAGACTTGGTGTTCTAGCCATTGCATTTTTCGCTCCAACACTCCTCTGCACCAACTAACATTGGTCCATCCTGCTACTTTTGATCTGGGCTCCCATAGCAAGGAATTGATCTGAGAGGTGGGCTCCTCAAGGATCCTGCCCATCTGTAGCTCTTTCGAACTACAACTCCAAATCAGCCCACCCCCTCTTCGAGGTATCTTGACTATCATGGCGAACTCCTCCTCCTCGATCTTCGTGGGTGTAGCCTTCAGATCATGCATCTCATCTTTGTCCTTCTTCCTGAGAGGACACTGTGTTGCGTAGTGACCCATTTCATCACACCTGAAGCATTTGATCTTCAAGACGTCCTTATTTTGCCTCCACTGCTCCTGTTGTCCCTTTGATGCAAGGGTTGCATTCTCATCCAACTCCTTGGGCTTTGACCCACTGCTGCTGCTTCCGTCAAGTTTACACTTGACCAAGTCTTTCCTCAGCTCCTCTTGCTTCAAAGCGGCCCACATATCCCAATTTGGCAAAGTTTCCTTGCCCAGGATACTCCGGACAAAGACTTGCCACTCATTTGAGACTGAATTGAGGGCCAGTCTAACCAACTCGGACACTTAAGTCGTAGAGCCCACAACTGCTAACTTATCACGGGTCTCCTAAAGCTTCATGAGGATCGAATCTATGCCCTCCCCCTTCTGCATCTGTGCAGATCTCAATTTTTGTTCTAAGTACATCTTCCGCTGCTTGAAAGATCCCTGATATAGCGTAGACAACACATCCCACATCTCCTTAGCAGTCCCTCTGCTAGCGATGTGACAAACTACATGATCCTTCACTTCGTGAGAATCATTCTCTTTGCCTTCATCATTTCTGCTCTATACTTCTTCAGCGGGTCTTGATCTACAGGCACAACCACCACACTGTTGACATAGGTCCTTGAGAGAATGCTCATCTAGAAGGAATGACATTCTTGCCTTCCAGATGACGTAGTTGGATGCTCCATCCAACCTGTTCTAATCTCTCAGTCTACTGGTTGCCATCTCTGCCACGAAAATGTCGAACTGCTCCTCTCTGCTCTTACGGTTGCTGCTCAGCCAATAAGAAAACGAACTTCTTGGCAGGAAGTCTTTTGAGGAAAAATTCCCTCTCTGTGCTTCTCTCTCTTCTGACGTCTTTTTGCACAGCAAAACGACCTGCAGAAAAAACTGTGTCCCATCAAATCTTCCTCACGCTGAGGCTTAGTGTTGCTCCCTTTGCCATAACAAAATTTCGATCTAGGAGCCCTTCTTCTCTGTCGACTCACTCAAAGAGAGACTGCCTCGAAAATTTTGCCTTCCCGGCTTGGACTCCACAAACCCTCTAGGGATTCAAACTGCTGCCTCCTGCAGCTTTTTCGATCTCATTTTCTGCTTAGCGCTGGGTTCTCTGGCACTGTTCTTCTTGCTTCACCTGCACTCCTTTGATACCATGTGAAAAATCCTTAAACCTGTAAGGAATCCCTACTGTAGCAACTGTTGATATTTCTCCTACTAGTTAGATTTACATGAACAAGTTATTTGCAGTTTCCTACGACAAACATTGAAATACATACACTGTAGCCTACACCATTTAAATAATATGCTGAAACAAGAAATTGAACAATAGAGAAAGATACACACAAATGACACAGTTGTTTTTGGACAAACGTCCCAGAAAAAACCCAATGTGTGAAAACCGGTGCAATAGATTTGAGGGTTTTATTATTAAGCCGAAGTATTTCTGAATACAATCTTTGGATGCCCTCTCGACAATCTAGTTACATAGAAAATCACTTAGCAGAAGAAACTGGTTAGATTACCTCAGTCTACATTGCAAGTCTCGGCTAATCCGATAGTTGAACCAACGAGTTCCCCAACTACTTCTGTGCTACCCCTACGTGGGCCCTGCATCAACCTCTAAAGCCCCGTATCAGCTCAACTGGGAATCGATTTTCCCTCAGAAGCCTTTTCCAGCCCTCCCGACTGAGAAACGTCAGCCTCCTTAGCAAACTTGAACTTCTTCGCTGGAGGCCTTTGCACTACTCTGTGTGGGGCCTACGTGAGCCCTATCTGGCTCTACGTCACCCTCTCTGCCATCTGCGCTGCCTCCTCTGTGTGTCTCTTTGCTTCTCTGCTGAGTATTCTTGGCTCCAGAGAAGATCCTCCAGCCAAAACTCCCCTTGACCCTCACTGCGTGATCACTACAAATTACTGCACTACCTCTAGCTTTAACAATTCGATCTGACTGATCAACTCTCTTTGTGTCTTCTTAATGACTGTCAAGCTTTCTTAAATAATCTCTTCATTGACATTCAATAGCCCAGATTAGAAGGTAATCAATGGCTAAGATCATTTCTGCTTGATCCTCGTCTTCTTCTACAAGTTACACCCACTTTTAGATTAATACCCATTAATTATTTTATTTTCCTAAGTTTAGACTTAGGGTCCCATTAAAAATAATTATTTATTTTAATAAAACTGTTTCAGGGTGGAATTTCCCAAAACGCTTTCTGGGTTCTTTGGAATACATGTGCCTAATCCTCCCTGCAAAATTTGAGACTTAGAGCACATTCGATGCTACCAAAAATCAACATTGTTCATATTGTAGGTTTTGCTTTTGTGATGGCTGACGAAGTGTATGATGCATGGTGGAGAGCAGTCATGGAAGAGGATGGTGTTCTGGTGTGGGAAGAAGAGTTACTTCCGAGGAATGGAAGTATCTGCCTGACTAAGGAGTGTTGAAAATTTGGTAGCTTGGGAGGTACTCCTACAAGCCTTGGGTGCTAGGTTTATGAGGAGAAAACCCACAAAAGAATGTGTTTGTTGGTCAAGTACCCAAGTTTGGGGGTTTTGACCCAAAGGAGTGGGCTTAGAACCCAAGGAAACTAATATTATATTCTAATTTGTTGTTGAGGAGTGTTTTGATGGATAAAGAGGGCTCCTAAGTCACCTATATATATACATGGAGCCAAAGGAGAGGCTAGACATAGGTTAGATGGACTTCACTTGTGCAAGGAAGAGAGCCTAAAGGAGCCACAGCTGTCCAAGAGGAGGTCGAGTTAGGATGTAATGACCCCAGTCATGTGGTCACTTTGCATTTGTACATAATGTAAATACTGTGTATTCATGGATATTCATGAATATAATGTAAGTAATACCATGGTCATTTTACATTTGTATAGTTATTTTACCCTGATATTCATGTGGAGGTTGCATTCACAAGAGCATGACAAACACTTCTTGTATATATTATTCCTCTTAATAACTAGGGTCTCATGGACCAAAGCTTAACCGGTGACCAAAACCTCATTAATGTGGCCTTAACTATCAACATGATGATCCTACCTTAAGGAGACCACTTTAATTAATTGCACTAATTTATGAAGTTTAGATTTTGGGAGAGGGGATTAAAAATACATTAGGAAAATACAAGTTGGGTACACGAGAGACGAGGGGAGTAACCCATAATGGAAAAAAGAGAGAAATCAAGGGATTCGATAAGTGGGATGAAGGCCGGATTGGGAAGGAAATTCAGAGGGTGTGGATATGGTTCTGCAGAGACCAGGAACACAGGGAGTGCTGGAGATATTTTCCAAGTTATTGGCACATGGCGAGGAAGATTTTTTTACACACCTGGTCGATTCTAGAAGAAGCATAGGAAAAGGGCAAATGGCAGGTGGGGAGGAGAACCAGGGAGGCCAAATGGCGGGAGATGGAAATTCAGTGGGCTGGCCCTAACTAACCAGTGGCAGGGGGCAAACAGTAGCAAAGGGAGGAATTGGACCAGAAGAAGGAACAAGGAAGAAACGAAAGAAGCAAATGGTGAAGGAGGAGGAGCAAGAGTGAAAGTGCAGTAAGAATGGAAGAGCGAGATATGGAGAGAATTCCAGCGTTGAGGTCAGCATCTGGAGAGTATAATCGAGGTTGTCTGTTGCGAAGGAAGGAGAAGGGCAGGTGGGAAATTGCATGGGCAGCATCACCTGCAGCATCAAAGAGGTTAGCAACAGTAACCTATAGTTTAGGGATTTCTTCTCTGTCTAATGTCTGAGTTTCAGAGAATATTAGTAGACTGCAAGGTTTCTTTGATCTACTGAACGAAATGCACAAGATAGATAGAGATGGTAGGCGCTGTCCTGCCCTAATGAGTCTTCTCTGCTTGATAACACTTTTGTTTATTGTAAACTACGTGCATCTCCACCATCTGGTTCAATGGTCAACTTAATTCCCAGGCAATTCCTGTACACCAGTTGCTAGGGATCCTCGTACAGCCTTGTCCCGGTTTCAGTGGTGAAAACCACTACCACTAAGTCTCAGTCTTAATATACGGCAAGTGAAGCATAAGGTTTTACTTGTCATCTCAATATCCAAGCCATACGCTCCAGTAAAGCTAGGCACACTGATCACTGATCCATCTGTAGAATACTGCATACCTTTAAAGCCAGAATAACTCTTTAATAAACAGCCTTGTGCCAACTACTTATGCTATGGACTTACGCTACTCCTTAGTGCATTTATAGGCCTGAGACTACCTTTGGAACAAATTTGTCACCAGGTGGACTTTCCAGACCTTAATCCGCTCTTGGCTAACAAGTGTGTTGCAGTAACCTCGTCCTTCCAGGACAAGGACACTGCAGTCTGTATCAATATGGAGTCTCTGGTATGGGATATTGTTACAGAATAAAATTATTGGCCAGAACTGGGGATGAAGATTCCTCATCCCTGGGGACTTTCTAAAGACCCGTTCAACTATGCCGTAAAATGTTAGGCTACTCCTCTCCACAGAGAGGAAAACTTGTTACAGAAAATGAGAATCCTCTGCTGTAAGTGATACTGTTGGCCAGGTTCAAGGGTACCTCTGGTTGTCTTAGCCTATTTTCCTTGCTGAAAGATTTAGAAATAAAGTACTCTGATGCAAACCTTAGGAGGAGGTGATGAACAAATTCAGGGTGGGGATAAGGCTTGGAATCCCTTATTGACAAATGGGTGGAGATGACTATCTTTGGAATCCCTTATTCACAAATGGGTGGAGATGTCTATCTCTGGAATGATGGAATCCCTTATTGACAAATGGGTGGAGATGACTATCTCTGGAATCCCTTATTGACACATGTGGAAATGTATACCTCTTGAATCCCTTATTGACAAATGTGTGGAGATGTCTATCTCTGGAATCCATTCTGGACGGATGGGTGGAGGAAAAACTACCTCTGGATTCCCTGTATCAGTCTACAACTAAATGGTAATAAGTAGGTTAGAGGTGGGAACAAGCCTCTGGCAGCCCTGACCTGCATAAAGGGGACTGTTTTCATAAGCTAGGGGGGACAACTGCTCAGTAGGCAGTTGTTGATGGTTGGGAGGAGAAAGAAAATCATGAAACCTATCCCCATTGTTCAAGACCACCCTTTACAAAACTTTTACCACCTTATGATACCACCTTTACTTGATACTTGAATTCACACATAAATATGCATTGTGCTGTATGTGTAACTACCGTGGTAGAACTTGCAGTCATGAGCCTAAAGGATGCTACCATAGGTTAGACAAACTGCACAGAGGACCGTAGACTTTAAGATCAGGTCATCAGGTGTATGTTATTTGACAGAGCTCAAATATCAGAATGGCACTTTCTATCCCAGATACAGCTCATAATGACCATAGTGATTGGGCATACCTTCAGAAGTTATTGAAACTCTGTCCCAATCCTGGACATAAATCACTTTATTGACATGTAAGACTTGTCAAAAGCATATAATAACTCAGTCCATGTTATAGACTTGACTGTTAGTCATAGCTTTCTCCTTATAGGTATATGCCATCTTACTAGTTGCACACTCAAGGCATGACAATAAACCATGACAAAATTACACACATAATTCACAGGGCTTTAAAGGGGGTGTAGCGGAGTTTCAATTGCTGCCTATGAGCTGGGAAAATACTAGTCTGTGGGAAAATTGTCCTCAAAGAAGCCAAACTTAAGATGGAAGCTGCATGCTGGGGATTGCTTAGGCTTATGCATAATGCTAATAGGCAGCATAAATTACTGTTATAATTTACTATTGTACGCTAATTTGCTGTTATAACTTGCTGCACAATTGCTTTGGTACCACCTTTGGCCACTTGAGTTAACAAGGCAAGAGAATAAATTGCTGTTTATTGCTTGACCAAACTGAATTAGTAAAGTCTGAACTCCCTTGCCAGAAATGTGTTTCCAAACTGACTGAATAATAGGGTCACTGCTGTCCTTTCCTTTCACTGACAGGTGTTGTAATGAAATAATGTTTTTAGAGTTACAGTTGAAGTTAACATTGATACCAATTGCCTAATTACATATAACTCAACTCAACATAAAACCGAGTACTGGAGTCTAATACCTTTTATGATTTCGTAACAAGTTACCTGTGGATCCGAAAGAGGATTTGTGTACAAGTGTTCAAGTCAAAAGCTGTAATGACTGGTGGATCAACGAAAAAATTAGTCCACTCTGTAAAAGTCATTTCTGATTAGGTGCATTTCTACTGACGAGCCCAATCTAAACTCTTAACATGTTATATTTACCTCCAAATCGATTTGAAGGGACTGAGTATCCACTTGTGAAAATTCAGCCCTGATGATGCCTAGAATTGGCAATTCCGAGTGCTGCAGAAGGGATCAATCATTTAGGATAAGAAGCTATTGTGCTTACATTTTCCTGGCAGTCCAAATTGGTACCAGAACGTGGCATCCTCTTAAAGGCAATTAGTTCATATGAACTGAACATGCCTAATACCTATGTGGACTGTTTTGTATACCTTGGCATCACCATCTACTGAAGTTACGTAGGACAACCGTGGGAATACCCCACATTCATACCTGGTTCTTCACATATGCATGTGCAATGACAGCCAAAGTTTGAATGACTTAATCATGGGATAGCATTGGTGTGTGCGTTGGATGATTGTTTGAGCTGGAAATAAATTAGGGTGGAATTTGGCACCCATGATGTGTTAAAATGATGTACATCTTTGTAATGTTGAAGTTCTAAATTCTAAAGAGTTGATCACAATGCTAGTCAATTATCATCATTTTCACCATCTAACATGCCTGAGGATTGCCAAAATGGCTTGACTATTGATTTATATCTATCCTCTATATATATATTAATTGGACAAAGCTATATGTTTATTAGAATCCATTTCTTTCTCCACAATGTTATGCTATATACCTGCATGCTGGAAATCATGGCTGAAGCAATGTAGGGCTGCATCTTTTCCAGTTGATTGCTGGTTACACACGTGGAGCATTACTAAGAGTTACATTTTGGCTTAGCTGCATGCACTATTTATGCACGCAATTACCATTCTATGAAGAGTGTACTATGTCTGAATTTGATGCACATGATTTAGGAGTTACTGCTGCGTGGACTTATTGGAGTAAACCATGCATGATGCAGTGTTAAATGTTTATGGAACTCAACTAGTCAGAGACTTGTAACGTGACATACCATACAAACAATATAGCGTGTTACATCTGTATGCTGTATGGCTACCTAGATTTAACATCTTGTACAACTGAAAGTTGATAATCATTGTATGAGAGCAACCTGCAATGATGTTCAGAACTGCTTCTTCACCTTGAGCACAGATTTCTTCACTGTCATATATCATTGCTGCATTGACCGTAGCACCTATAGATGCTGCATTTGTGTATGAGATAAGGGTTACACTAGCAGCTAGATTGTCTTGAATCTACCAATTATTGAAGTCAAGGCTACAACCCAAATTGTGGATGTTATTGCCAATTTGACAACTCTCGATGCGACAGTGTTTATTTAAACAAGCCCACCTATGTGTAGATTTATCTTAAGAGGGCTACTGATTCACATGTTGTGTGACAGTTATGACTGATTGGGAAATAATAATAATAATAATAATATTAATAACAATAATAGTGATGATAATTCTTGGGCAGGGAGGTACGTTACGTTACATAGGAGTTCCTTGCAAGAAGACTGTTTGGAGAAGGCTGAGTAGAGGGTTCTATGATAAAGCAATGGCTGGTTTGTGTTTAAGGTAATTGCTGGAAGAGGTCCAAGCCCTAGAATACGGCTGGACTATGTCTAGTCTAAGCCGCAGCTAGAAGAAGCACAATGCTAGTCTAGGCCGTAGCAAGGAAGAAACCATCCAAGGTCTGTTAGGGCTGGTTTTAACAGACCAAGGGTGGACAGTGACCAAATAGAGAAGGCTGAGGGCCTGAGAAGCTTGGAGAAAGTTGGCTGTTGGGATAAAAGGGCTTCTGAAGGTGAGCCACAGAAGAAACAAAGGTTGCTATAGTAGGCCGAGTTGAAGAGGAGGCTGGTTAGGGTTGCTGTAGCAACTTGGAGGACTAGTTAGGGTAGCTTGAGGCCTACAGCAGACGACAACAAGGCCAGTGGTTACTAAAGAGGACTGAATGAAATGCTGGTATAATCAGTGGGCTAAAGGAGGAGTCTACTTGAACAACAGTTGGACAGAGGCCTAAAGGAGCTGATCTCTGTGGACAAAAGAGGAGCGAAAGGGCTGATTGCCAAGGACTGCAAAATGCAAGTTCAGTTATTTATTCGTTGTTTTTCATGGGCATATGAGAGCCTGATGGATTAGGCCTCAGCCCTAGTTTTATCAGTCAAAAGATAGACTTGTGTTTTGTTGTATTATAGCACTGTATCAGGTTTTGTAAAGGGCCATGAACCCTGGTACAGGAGCCCTATGATTTTCTTATTGATGGATTAATAAGGAATGAGTTTGGGCCAATAAAACTTGTGCATTATTGTTGATTTCATTGCTGTTCTATTATACTGTGCAAAGTGCTTTATTGTTGGGCATTTCTAGTGTGTTTGTGTTCCTAGCTAGGGCATAGACCTGACCTAGGGTGCAAGGAAATTTCATCAAATGACATTTAAACAATTAAATTAATTGATCGCTATTTTAGCGACTATAACCTATAGGAATCAAATAGGCTACTGATTCATTCTCCAGAAGTGATCATTCAGAAAGGGACTTTACAGAGCCCTTGTAAGTTCTGAAGTTATTTGAATGGCAGAAAATCTTTCTTTGCATGTGTGAGATTGGTGTGTGATTTAATTTGCTTCCGCGGATTATTTTATTTATGTGTTAAATTCCCAGCCGTGCTCTTATTCAGTAGATCTGTGTAATAAATATTTTACCACAAGAAAATATGTTAGGTAATAAATTGCCGGGTTGCGGGAGTTAAGGAAAATTAATACTGCTTTATTATCATTTAATCAACTTGTTTTTATGATTTCATAAGGGTTTATATTTGAGATGATTTTACATGAAAAATTGCTTTCTAAGTTAGAATAATCTTGAAAGAATTGCTGGAGTGGATATTACTTTTTTATTTCTCTTATTGGTAGAGGTGAAATTCTCAAGTTTCATAATACTTCTAGCAGTATTAAAGCCCGTGGAGGGAAATATGGTTATAAAGTGCCTCTGCATAATTTTGCATTAAAAGCTTTACCTAATCAACCAAGCTTTGACAATACCTTTCATAGCTTGCTTGCTGATGGCTGTTATTATTTTCCATTTGGCCAAGGCAATTTATAATTCTCAAAGAAAGGAAAACCTAAGATGGTTGTTTTGTATGGATTTAGTCTTTACATGAAACCAAACTGTTTTAAACTAAGCCTTGAGAGGCTGATTGCTATTATGCATTACTTAAACTAAACCTTAGGATGGAGATTAGGCTAGGAATGAGAACCGAGTAGCTGCTGTTGGGTATGTTAAATAGGATGGAGATGAATTAATAGAATTTGGATTACTTTCTTATCCACTATCATTTTTTTTTCATTCTTGTTTGTGGGATTCAACTGTTTCAAGCAAGAGCTCAAGTTTTATGTTTCTATATGCAGATTATGCTATAGTGGAGAACCCCTCACTTGACACCTGGATGCAGGACGGTCATGACTATATAATGCTGAAAAGATTTGATATTGATTGCATTCGCACCATTGGAAGTGTTCTTGGACAAAGTATTGCTCTTGATTACTTTGTTCGACAGGTATCTTTTCTTATAAGCTGGGTATGCCTTTTTATTGTAGTTATCCATGTAAATGATAAAGCATATACATAAAGAAGAAGCTGCCAGAAATCGTTTGATCTGTTGTTTTCAGGTGGATGGTATGGTGGCAGAGTTTACAGATTTAAATCGGGGAATGGAGAAGACAGGAACTTTTACTATGAAGCGGAAGAAGCTCTTTCAGCTTGTTGGAAAGGCAAATTCCAATCTTGCTGATGTAATTCTAAAACTTGGTCTCTTTGAAAGGTGATTTTTCTTTCGTAACTTTAGCTTAGTAGTTGATTGTTGATATTCTCTAGAATGGGTATATGAAATCATAAATGGTTCACTAAATTGGAAAGTTCATTGCTGATAAGGGACCTATGTTATCATTAGCTTTGAAAATTGACTACAATATTAGATAACATAAACTCATTGTCAGGATATCTACATCTGAACTAAGTCAAACCAACATTTAGCTTACTGAGATGAAGCTGTCCTATTATCTAATGACTTACATTCTTGTTTCATGTCAAGTACTTTGTTTTTTTACAAGTCATTCAAAATTAAATTCAAACTTTCAATCCCAGGTTGGTCCATTTGGGGATTCATTTCAAATTTTCATTGTGGCATATTGTCATGGTTTCATTAAGTCTTGGTGTTTATGCTCTGTTTGCTATCCTTAGGAACAATGCAATGATTGTGTTGTGTGCTTGAAGAACGTTTTCAGCATTATATAATCAGCTTTGCCTGCTGATGAACATTAGATATCTTGCCAACTTCAACACACTTTGGTTGTCACAATAATGTACGATTGTGCTGCTTTGTTCTACTTGCAAAACATACTCCACATTTACATTTTCTCACAATCTGTAATTACCAAAGTTGTTAGACTTAGAGTTGGTTTGGACTTGGCAAGACCTTGAGCTTGGAGTCAATTCGAAAAAATAAAAAAGAATATCAAATATTCAAAATTTAATAAAAAAAACTAATATAATCATGCATAACCATGTAAATTCAAACAATTAGACACCAAATATGCAAGTTTGATGGCTTTTATTGTTTATAAGGGTACATATAGGGAAAATCACATTGACATACGTAAACGACAAGTAAGATATAAAAATTAAAGTTTCGAGTCATAATACATAAACATTGAAGCCCTATATGGCTTGAAGAGATCAAAAGTTGTTAAGTGTAATCTATTGGGGACACACTATGTCATGAGTCATGACTTAAGAGATTCAAGATCGTTGTTATAAGACAATTCCTCAAAAAATATCCTCTATTTTGTTCTCTACATCGACTTACTCCTCTCTTGAAGGTCTGGTCTTGAAGGTCTTGTTACCCATCAAAATGGGTAACCCCATAGGAGAAAACTTTTCTCCTACATTTGGACAGCCAACCATCCAGCAGCCTTCGATATTCACTTCTTGATGACAATATGCCATGTGCCTCTGCCATCTGCATCAACCACATAATTCTCACCATTTGACATTTCCTCTTGGATGAAAGTGGGTTGCTATTCAAAAGGTATTTTAGTCATTTTGCAATTGGGTGCTTATACTTGCTTGTTTTGGGCACTTAGCATGGATAAAGTGCTGATCTGGAAGATTGACTGATCTTGACTATAAATCTGTTCTCTCACCTTACTATGGGGGTTAATCTTTAGCCCTAGTCCAGTGAGACCTCCCTTGAGGCCTTAGGGTTATAGGAGGAACACTACTTGGAAGACCTAGATTGAGATAGCGTGTTCATCTTCCCTACATCATACGTGACAATTTCCATGCCACATTACGAGCCCATTATACCACCTCCATTAGTCATTTCTAACTTGGAAGACCAAGATTGAGATAGCGTGTTCATCTTCCCTACATCATACGTGACACTTTCCATGCTGCATTACGAGCCCATTATACCACCTCCATTATTCATTTCTAACTTGTCATTGGTTCATTTGGGATTTGGCACCCTCATGTCCACACTCCTTGTGTAGGGCTAGAAACATTGCCTTGGAGGTTGATGCAATGAAAAGAATAGAAAATCATATCATGGCCACAATAAAAGAAAAAGAGAAAATCAAAATGCAAAAGATGGCTGGGACATAAGATAGCATGTTGGAAAAAACCTTGCGTGAGCTCTACTCTCATTTGGCCATCCACCGATTCCTGAGCTCTTGATGCTCCATTACATTAATAGGAACCCTTGCATGTCCCAACCATGATGAGCGATAAATTGTCTCATCTTAAGGGGTAATATTAAATGCTATATCATATAGAGCAAGCTTTAACCTTGAGCTATGCATCGTAATACAAAGCATTATGAAGAAGAAGTAAAAAGCGCACTAGAGGGTGGAAAAGGTAGGCGAGTAGGATAAATCATGCCTCCACGATTGCTCCCTCCATTTACATCTATACACTTATGATGTGCACTGCTCATTAGTTGGTCCCCTTGACCATGACACCTGGCCATGAAGCCTTTTCCCCTTCATTACCACTCATTTACACTAACACCTATTGATTGAGGGGTTGATCTCGAATATGCCACCTCCCCTTTGGGGTTGGACGAACCTAGTAGGGTTGACCATTAGCCACCTCTATCAAGGTAGGGAACACCTTTACAGGACTTGGTCTAGTTAGGTATCAAAAGATGACCCAATTTTGAACCATTAATGTGCCCTTAGCATGCAAGTTTGGTCCACTTAGATGATTATATGATCTCAGTCTTTGATGAATGGTTGCTTTCACTAGGGTTTAAGTTGGTTTTATTAGGTGGACCACAACACCCCAAGCCTTGATGGACACACACTACACAGCTACCCAAGCCTTTCAGAGAGGTTGATGACTTGGTAGATGCAGTGTTTCCTACTTACATCAGATTGTTGGGCCTTATGATGACTTGAGCAGATGATACATGTCCTAGAGCACCCCTAGGACCTAAGACATTGATCTTTGGCCTAGCACAGAGGATTCTTGATGATTTAGAGCCCAGATGAGGATGGTATTCCATGAGATTTCTAGGGAGGGTTTGTCACCTAATGAAGTCACGTTGGAGAGATGAGGCCCTACGTTGACCATTGGAGACCCATGGAGATGGCATGGTGTCAACCAAGTTGGATTTGGGATCCTTGAGGATGATTTGAGGTGGATTTGAGGGACACTCAAATGATGGATGATCTTGGTACACAGATACATTTTTAGCTTTCATCTCACCATGACATGTCATTTGGAGCCCAAAAGGGCATGACAACAACATTATTAAGGCTTACAACTCACACGTGTGGGTCATTTATGGCATAATTTAGCATTAAGCTAGTGAGTTGGGTTGTAACCAAAGGTTTACTTGTTGTCAAACTTGTTTTAAGGGCTTCTTAGGCTAATAGGTAAACCTCATATAAATAGAGATCACCTCACATTTGATTATCATCATCACTAGTGTACTATTTCAACCTCCTTAGAGGATTTTAATCTAGCTGTTGTAGCTTTGTATTCTTGTGGAGATGTGATCTTTGTGGATAAATTTGCTTTTGGAGACTATCTCTTGTTATGGAGACATCACTTTGGCATAATGGAGGATTTGTTCATGCATATCTTGTGAGTATTTTTATTGTTGATTATCTTTTGATGGTTATTGCATGGAATCATTTTTGCTAGGGTTTCTGTATTGTTAAATTGAATATCTTTCTATGAAATCTTGGTAAGATATTGTATGTTTTAACTTAAAAATGTATGAGATCCCTTGAGGACCTTCAAGAAAGCCTTCCTCTTGATTTTATCTTCTCATAAAGTGGTAACTATTGTTTTTCTTGCCCCCCTTCTAGGGTTTGATATCTCCATAGTAAGTTTCCCTTTGACTGAATCACCCAAGGGACAAGCACTAGCTTTCACATAGGTGATCATACCTCATTGAATATCCTTTTCAAACCTATTTTTCTCTCTTCTACATTTTCGACCCTTCAAGGGAAGCTGCTAGGCTAGGGCATGGGGCCAAATTCAACTAGGGGAAGGATGTTGGCTTGTTGTGAGGTCATACACGTGGATTGAATGTCATTGCATCAAAATCTAGTATTTGCCTCTTTAGGGCTGACGTCACAGGCCCTAGGTAATTTTGCCCTAGGGAAGCCCTAACCTAGCATCAGGGCTTCAACTTAGGGCTTTTTGAAGTCCTGTGGCAACTTTAATGATCATATTATCTCTTTATAAGTCTTTTCTTGGTCTTATGCACCTTGGTAGGCCATTACCATTGATTATTCCTTAAACCCTAGGTCATAAGTGCCTTTGATAGGTCTCTTGAAGAACACACTATTCCTTGTCATATTGGATTGAGCCTTGTCCTTTAGTTTGAGTGCCCTTATCGAGCTTATCCATTCATCACCTTTGAACCATAGCCTTAGAATACCCATTAGTTGACTTATACCGAGAAACCTCCCTTGTTGTGAAAATCCACTAAAGAGTAGGAGTTGGAGTGCTGTGATGACAATGGACTCCACCTCATTGTTGCCCCTTGGTCTAGTTCTTGCCTTGTGAGCTCTCCTCACAAGACTTGCTAGATCTTGAGGCATCAGGTCTGACACTTGACTTTGTGAAAATTTAGAATCCCGAATCACTACTATAACAACTGATTATGTTTCTCCTATTTGTTAATTATTGAAGAAAATTATTTACTGTTTCCTACAGTAAACACTGAAACGAATACACTGTAACCTACACCATTTAAATTACAAGCGGAAACAAGAAATTGAACAGGAAAGAAATACAAGACATCTACATAGTTATATTTAGACAAACATCCCCGGAAAAACCCAATGCGGGAAAAGCGTTGTAGCAACTGAGGGTTTATTATTAAGCAATAGTAATTTTTGAATACAATCTCTGGATGCCTTCCCGACAATCCAGTTATAGAGAATGTCACTGACAGAAAGATAAGTGAGGTTACCTCACACTATCACTGGCTACCTCTGCGCAGTCAATGCGTCAGCGCAGCGTCAACCCCTCTGATGACAACATCACCCCTTTAACTAATCAATCTGCTGCTCAGGAAATTCGATTTTCACTTCCTGGTCTCAAACCCCGACTTCTGTCTTCTGCAATCGATTCCTTCAGCTGATTTTCCGATTCCCTCTTGGCTTCTGTGCTGCCTCTGCGTGGCCCTGCATCAGCCTCTCTAGCTTTGCGCTGCCATTGCTGGATCTCTCTCTACCTTCTTTGCTGAGTATTCTCCGACTGGGAAAGATCTCCCTTCGAATACTATCACTACCCCTCTCTGCAAAAGATCACTATCGAAAATCTCGCCGACAACTGCTTTGCTTCAGAAAATCAAACTTCTGATCTCTCCTCTGTGTGTATTTTCCAAGTGCCCCTCAAGCCTCTTCTTATATCTTTCTGTTGGACAACCAACGACCCAGATTAACTTCTAATCAATGGCTCAGATAATTTTGGCTTGATCCTCGTCTTCTTCTAGAAGTTACACCCACAGTTTGGATTAATACCCATTATATTTATTTATTTATTTATTGTTTCCGCAGAAAAATCGAACTCTTTATTAAGTAAATAAAAAGTTACAGTGTAGATGCAATGAAGCATTCATATATCAAACTGTGAATCCACCATACCAGAATGTGAAGACGACAACATATTGAGAAAAAATGGATATGCACTTGCTTAGTACTGATAATCCATAAAAAAGAACTCAAAAGCAGAGATGAAAAATTGGGTCTCTTCGAAACAATCAAAGAAAATAACCCATACTAGAAACCATAATGAGTGATAATATCCAAAACCATCTGTCCAGTACAACATAAATAAACAGAAATAGAAATGTTGTCATAAGACAGAACAGTCTCATAGCCTGCCAATATGTACATATTATAACATCAACTAAAAGAACAAAATGGAGAGATTAAAGGTAAGGGGCCCGATCCGAAACTGTGACTAGCCCATTGTCCAAGATGATTATGTGCTAGGAGTCCAAAGCTTGTTGTAAGCCTTCTTTAGAGAAATAATCGGCCTCCATATTCCTGTCCCTGTGAATGTGACAAACAGTGAAATCATCAAAGGCTGATTTAAGATATAAAATTTCATCTAATATAGTAATTAGAGTAATATTTTGACAGCGCTGCACATTATTTGCCTCGTTAATCACATTTAGCGAGTCACCAAAAACCTGAGCTGAATCCACCCCCAATTGCCTTAACCAACATAAGAGAATTTTCAAATTATTAAGTTCAACAAAATTATTTGACCCTGAACCAATACCCACAAAAGCTTTTAAGATTTTTTATTCATTTTAGTGTATGACGATCCCAACCCCACAACGATCATGGGCATCTGAAGCCCCATCAAAGTAAGCTCACGGGATATCTGTTTCGATGTTTTCTTCATGAATAATCTGAGAAGGAAGAGTAGGAATGATGTGTGGTATCATTTTGAAAATAGAAGCACATTGAATAGCTAGAACATAAGGGTTTGAAGGCTGATCCATAAAAATGCATTTGTTCCGAGCCAACTAAATACCCTAGCAAATAATCGAGGGAATATTCCTATAATGTATATCCAGTGAAAGAGCCCACCAATTTTGCCAAGCATCCTCCATAGTGTTCCTAGTCTAATGAGAAACAATAGCAACTGTCTTCAAAAAGAGTTCCCAGGTTCTTAATGCAAAAGGACATGACAAAAAGAGATGATATGAACTTTCTTCAGAAATTTTGCACAAGGCGCACCAACCTGGCCCATGTTTGTTCCTTTTTTGAAGGTTGTCCCAGGTTGGGACTTTGTTTATGAGAATGCACTAGAAAAAGAGTCTAGATTTTGAAGGACAATTGAGTTTCCACAGAGACTTTGACCACCAGTACCGAAGACCTCCCACCCTTCTCTCCATTTGAAAATTGTAACTAAACTTTGGAGCATAAAAGCCACTGGGAGAGTATTCCATCAAATATCATCAACCCTATCGTTTAAATGAACATTTGAGCTCTGCAGTTCCATCGTGTAATCCCTCCAGGCCCATACCCACTATGGCTCAAGCTCTAAAGCCATCGCGGACATCCAACCCTGATTCCAAATGGTAGTGGATTCCTCATGGGAGATTTGGTTGTGTAAAAATCGCCTTGACAACAAGTGACTCACGTAGTTCCCTTGGATTGGAATGAAAGCCTCGTTACAACCAACCCATGGATCCACTCCCACTCTAACACCAATACCATTGGTAACCAGCTAGGATAGCCCAACAACAATAATGTCAAAAGAGTCAATCGTTGCCTTCCATATGACCGAAGAGTTTCTAGAAGACTTCTCCAAAGTTCTCTACCAAACCATCAAGTCTGTGGGATCAATGTATTTCCTTTTAATCACTGAAGTCCGTAAGTTGTCATTGGTTAGAAGACTCTAGCCAGATTTTGCTGCCAAAGAGGGAGAGAAACATGAGAGATCCTTTATACCCCACCCTCCCTTCTCTATAGGACAAGCAATTTTCTTCTAGGCCACCTATGGAAGTACATCATCCACTTTGGAACCCACCCATAGAAATTGACCACAAATTTTCCGGATTTGAGATAAGGTGCCTTTTGGAACCCATGAAAGAGCAATCCAGGAAACTAGAATAGCCTGAAGGACCGATTTAATAAGAACCACGTGGCCGACTTGATATAGCCACTTAAAGCTCCAGTGCTAGACTCTTTTTTCAATTTTTGTAACTAACCATTTCCAGTTTGATTTTTTGTAGGAGTCCAGCTTCAATAAGAACCCAAGGTATTTTAGGCTTTCCATCAAAGGTTTAACTTCAAAAGGAAAAAATAGATACAGATCTGTTTATCTCTGCCCCGGTAAGGCCATTGTGAGTAATAGAGGATTTTTGTGCATTTATACTCATCCTTGTAGCTTTAAGGAATAAATCCAAAATTGATTGTAGCTTAGCAAGATCTCCCCTAGACCCATCACAAAATAGTAATATGTCATCCACAAAAAGAAGATGAGTAATGAAGAGATTTATGGCAATTTCAATGCCTTTTGTTCTCCCCTTCTAATGGCAAAATGAATCAATTGACTCAAACCTTCTGCAACAAAAAGGAATAAAAGGGGGAGATAAAGGGCATCCTTGACTGTTAAAATTGGCAACTAGGTTCAAACTCCAGGTGGGTCATTTTATTTATGGCAGCTGATATTTTTCTTGGATCCCTCTCATCGAGAGGTGTAGGATTGATCTAAAGATCATCCGATTCCGATAAATACTCATGGAGATGTGAATTTATTTGTGTTATGGGACAATTCGTCAAGGTCAGCCAACAACTAAACTGCCCCCACTTGTGCTCCACGTTTTGGTATAAATACTAGTGCCTTGCAAGTCATTTGAACACACAACTCTCTTGAGATTTCTTCTTCCCCACTTGTTTTGGGTTTTAGTGGAAAGAAGAATCTCTAAGGGAAAAACGCAGGTCTAGAAGGAGACCCTATATGCAGCAAAAGAAGGATGCCCTAGCCGGAGGTCTTGTGAAGGTTTGGCAGCAGTTCAAAGGGAGCTCTGTCCACTGTTTAAGGGAGCTTCAATAGCCCTAATCTTGGAGCCCTAGATGCAGTCTATTCATAGACTAACGTAGTCCTAACATGCCCTAAATGCAGGTCATATCAAGCCCTAGCTAAATGCAGTCATGCCCTAATCCATACGTTGTTTTGGAAGGATTTGAGACAGCCCTTAGATGCAGCAAAAGGGGATGCCCTGGCTGCAGTAAAAAGACTCATATACGCTGCCCATAACCGCTCCTATACGCTGCCCATACCTGCTCCTATATGCTGTCCTAATCTATATGCAACAAGGCAACCCTAACCACAGCAAGAGAAGAGCCCTAGTGACAGCATGAAGAATGAATGTGTTTGGATGCTGGCAAGTGCTATTAGTTAGGCATTTGGATGCCACAGCTGTGTTAGGGAGATAGGTAAAAGTGTTGGGCCTGAAACTACCTCAAAGGGGCAGCAGGGACGGTAGCATCTCTGTGGAAGACAACATCAGTCATTAAGTGCAATTCTGGGCTAGTTTTGATGGGCTGTTTGGGACTGTGGTTAGTACCCTAACCAGTCCCAGAATTGCAACAGTGCATAGTAAGTACAATGGCATAATGATGTGATCGGTGGCAGCATGATGAAGGCAACATTGTGCAGTATCGTGCAGCAATGGGACAACATGGTAATGATGGACATGCAGCAGTATGGACAGCAAGAAGTATGGTGCAGCAATGAGACAGCATGGTAATAATGGACATGCAACAGTATGGACAACAAGAAGTATGGTGCAATGTTTTAAGACTCCGACTCCGACTCCGACTCGGCCGAGCAATGACTCCGACTCCGACTCCGAAACGGTAATGACTCAGCCGACTCGTTTTCAATGACTCGGTCGTTGTAAAAAATACATTAAATATTTAGTTTTTTGATAAAAAAAACATAATTTTGAAGATTAAAAACATAATTTAAAGATTTTCATTCATGTTTCCAAACACACAACATTATAATATAGATGGAAGACAACATATGATCAAAGTAGGCTCATGAACCAATCCATTATATCAAAATGGTACCCAATGGAAATACATAGTCAACTGTCATACATGATCAAAGACTCAAAACAAAAAACACATAACCAAGGAGGCTAGAAATGGCCTCTACAAGACTACAAGTCTACAACAAAAGTACTACTGGCTATAGCTAGTAGCTACTGCCAGAGGAGCCAAGATCATGTCGATCAATCTCTGGATCATCATCATCATCAGAGTCAGAGCCCCCTGCCCATGGCTCCTCCTCCTCATCATCATCTCCAACTGCAACTGTAGATGTGGTACCACTAGCAGGCTGTGCAACTGCAGTAGATGCACGCTGAGATAGAGTAGCTATGCGGCTGCGCTTTTGTCGTGGCTCAGGCTGAGAAGAGGAAGCACCTACAACTGGAGTCCTTGCTGGCTGTGAGACTGAGGCTAGTGGATCTGCATTCAACTGAACAGGCTGAACTTCAGCTGATGTCTCCAAATCGAAATCTAAACCAAGATCCTCATCAGGATCAAACTCTGCTGGACAACTCTCCACTACCCAATCTGACGTTAGATCAATGTCTTCCAACACAATGGGATCTGAATCAGGTCTTTTGTTCAGCAAATGGTTTCGTCTGAGCCGAAGGTTGTACTGGACATAAACTAGATCATTTAACCGTTTTTGATCCAAACGGTTTCTCTTCTTTGTGTGAATCCTCTCAAAGACAGACCAATTTCGCTCACACCCAGTTGCACTGCAAGTTTGACTCAAAATACGAATTGCAAACCTTTGCAATTCAGGAACATGGCCACCAAAGGCCTCCCACCATTGTGCTGCAAAACACATAGGAGTGTAATGAGTTAGCTCAACAAAATTACAAATTATATCTAACTTTCAAATTATAAACAATTTAACAAACTTAAAAAAAAGTAAAACTATTAAGAATTTGAAAATTGAAATTTTTGTTTACCTGGCTCATCTGCTTCTCTTGCAATCTTTGCTAGGTTCTTCCCAAAGGTACCTGTTGCATTGCTGAAGGTTGTGGCCTGTCGGTGTACCTCCAGCTGATCAGACTCCAACGGGATCATGCGTTCAATGCATTCAATCATTCCATCTCTGACCTCCCCCCTCAAAGCTCCTGACTCCTTAGCTTTATAATGATACCGTGGGTTCAAAAAATACCCAGCTGCATGTATAGGGCGATGGAGTTGATTGTTCCATCTCTCATCAATGATTGCCCAAATGGGCCCATACTTTGCCACTCTATCCTTGTATACCGTCTTTATTTTCTCCTTCGCTTGATCCATAGCCTCATAAATGAAGCCCATAGCCAACCTTTCCCCATCCACCAACCGCAACACCTTAACTAGTGGCTCAGCAAGCTTCACAATCTCTGCTGCCTTTCTCCAAAAAGTTTCTTCATAGACTTTCCTTTTCAATTCTTTGCCTTCTCATTTGTTAGACCAATTGCTTTGATTCCATTCATCACTGGAAAACATCTTTTGCAAGTTTCTAGGTTGGGAAAGCATAGATTGCAATATCAAAAAATGTGTATCAAATCTTGTGATGGCAGGCCTAACAATATCCTTGCCCCCAATGTGTTTCTTCATGAGGCTCAAAATCAATGTATGATTGTAGATAAATTTTGTTATGCTTTTGGCATGATCTATAGTGTTTTTGACCCAATCTAATTTTCCAATATCCTCAAGCATGAGGTCTATGCAATGTGCAGCGCATGGGGTCCAAAAGATGGTCTTGTGTTTTTTCTCTAACAGTTTACCAGCAAGAACACAGTTAGAGGCATTACCTGTGATGATTTGAACAACATTAGCCACCCCCACCTCCTCAACAACCTGATCCAATAACTGAAACAGCAAGTGGCCATCTTTTACCTTATCAGATGCATCAACTGATTTTAAGAACATGGTTCCCTGTGGGCAGAATACAAGAAAGTTTATGATGGTACGGTTTCTTTGATCAGTCCATCCATCTGACATGATTGTACACCCTGTTCTCGCCCATGAGTTCTTGAACTCTTGCAAATACTCATTAATGGATTCAATTTCTTTCTGCAAACGAACCCCCCTTAGCTCATGCATAGTAGGGCCTTTGAAACCTTTTCCAGCAGCATGTATGGCTTCAAACATAGGCTCATAATATGGTGAACGAGCAGCATTAAAGGGAATATCAGCATCATACCACCATCTAGCTATGTAATCACAAGCAGTCTCCCTCAATTCTTTCTTCCAATGGTCATCTAAAGTGGGCTGCATTTGAGGTTTAAAAATTTCAGGACCATGTGCATCTGATGGAGAGGAGGCCGAAGCGAAATAAATTTTGATAGTCACATCACCCTTTTTCATTCTACCCTTTCCCTTATCTTGAAGAGAACCAAAAGAGGGAGGAACATATCAGAAAGGATTGGATGCATTGGTTTGAGGGATAGAGGAAGAACCCTCAAAATCATAATGGGGGTTGGCAGCAATCATTTTTTGTATCTCCCTCTTCCTCCCAATTTCAGCCTGTAATTCTTTTTGCCTAGCCTTATCTTCTTTAAATTTCTCAATGCTGGCCAACATATTCTGCCTAATCTCCCCAATATTTGGTGAGGTACATGGGGTAATTTGGCCTCTAATCCCTGCCAAGTGTTGCTTCAGCCTATTAATGCCCCCTGGACCTTCCTTAATTTTCCTATGGCAAAATTTGCATTGCATTTGACTATCAACCATTTCAACATATGCCCAAGCAGGATCTCTTGCTTTAGGTGCCATTTTTTGAATAGGAAATGAAGGCAAACAATCTGAAAATGAAAAAAAAGAAAACCTTGATTCAATGTTCATTTATTTGACAAAAAACACTCTCTAAGCTTTCTAGATATGCACCTAAAATTTACTAAGCAAAAAAAGATTTATAGAGGTGAAAAAAAATACCTCCAGGCACAAACTGCCTCCTCAAGCTTGCTCCAAGAATCAGCTCCTCAATGCTGCTCCAAATGGCTGCCCAAGAAGCTCCTCACTCCAGCTACAATGCTCCTCCAAGACTCCTCACTGTTGCTCCAAAACAAGCTCAAGAACTGCTCACTAACTCTCAAAGAAGACTCTCACTCAAATGCACAAGACTGCTGTGAGAGAATGAGAGCTCTTGGGTGAGTTAAATAGCTTTTGGGAGGGGGATATGGACCCCAAAGATGTTTTAGAAATATTGTAATGCAGTTTGGAGTCCACCAAAACCCTAAAACCAATTACAAAACCCCAAAAAAACCGTTTAACACTTTGCTGTTGCGTCTGGTTCGTGAAAGCCAGTGACCCGGCCGTTTTTTAGCGGACCCGGCCGGGTCGGCCGAGTTAGCAATGACCCGGCCGAGTCATTGAGTGACTCGGCGGGTCATTGCTGACTCGGCCGACCGTTCCGTTTCTTTGACCGAGTCAGTTCCCAAGCCATCGACCCGGAACGACTCGGCCGGGTTGTAAAACACTGGTATGGTGTAGCAGTGGGACAACAATGCTACATGGTGTTGCAATGATAAGCAATGGGACAACAAAGGCAAATTGGGGAAATATGGTACAACAATGGGACAACAATGGTCAATGGCATATAGTGCACAACGGGACAGCAATGGTACAATGGTGCAACATGGGACAACTAGTACTTAGTGCTGCAATGTTTCATGGTGGATACATAGGACAGCAAGTACATAGTGCTGCAATGGTTCACGGTGCATACACAGGACAACCATGACATTGTGCAGCAGTGGCACAATAGGACAGCAAGCATGTGCAACATGGCACTGCACGATGAGGTGCAGCATGATTCCGAGATGCAACACAATGATAGGTGAAGGAGTCACCTTGGAGAATCAGTTGAAGCAGCATGTCTTCAACTGATCTCATGTATCATCTTGTTAGAGATGTTCTATTCTCTTATCTAGAAAGTCAAAGTGTTGATTTTTGTTGTTAATGTACTATCTCTCTCTCTCTCTGTGCTGAACTATTGAAGAACATATAAAAATAATTGATCAAGGGTTTCCCCACATTGGGGTTTGTCCCTGGCTAGCACCACATGTTGTGTCCTCTTATCTTGGCTTGTTTTCTGCGATTTATATTTATGTTTTATGTGCAGTTTACTTTAATGCTGATGTGATTGCTAATCTGGAAAATATATTGAGCTAACTGTGAAAATTGAAATATATTTCTCTAGCATAGAACATACCTAAATTTAACATTGTATCAGAGCTGAGGTGAAGACAATGCCCAAGCAAGAGTGGAAGAGCAATCACCGAAAACAGTTGGGAAAGGACAAAAGGCTCAATGGATTTCTCATCCCTCTTCAAATTCACCAAGGGTGAAATCGAAGCAGAAAATATTATCAGAATAGCGCAGCGGAAGCTTCTGATGGCCTAAAGATCACTTCATTGGGAAGTCTGGATCTAAGGGTGGAAGGAAAGGTAGATGCGTTGGTTGCAATAAGTTCGGCCATTATGCGAAGGAGTGTCCGAATGACTGGGACACATCACTTGATGATTATAACAATCATTCGAGGGACATCTTCAATGGTCAGAGGAACAATAGGCAATGCAGGTCATCAAGGAAACGACCAACTCTTCAGAGAAAGCAAGGAACCCCCGGTATGAAGAACCAAATGTTGTTTCTGATAAGATAAAGAAGCGTAATCTTGTATTGGCCCTCTCCTTCAGATTCTTTGGGAATCTGGCTTATTGATTGTAGTGATCCAAAGCACTTCAATGGATAGAAGGGTGCTCTCTCTAATTTGGTAGAGATGGAAACAATTGTGAGATTATACTTGGAGCCGATGCCACCTATCTCGGAAAGGGTGTAGGTCCTAGGAAATATTACCCCTCAATTGAATGAGGGTAACTCGATTCATTTACAGAATCTCTTTTATGTACCTGATCACAAGAAGAACTTGGTGTCCATTTCGACAATGGAAGTCAAAGGTTTCAGGGTGGCATTCATCGATGGAAAGGTACGTGTTTGAAAATAGAATTTTCAAAAGATGTTTTTACTCATGGGTTTAGAGTTGGCAATTTGTATCAAGTTGTAGGATGGTCCATTGGGGACCATGTCAGTTGACACATCTCATCTATAGCACCGGAGGTCTACTTACCCGTACACGATGTGAGTCAGATGGTGATTGGATGCTTGAATTCAAGAAGAGCATGAAGGTACATGTTTGAGATGTACCGAAGGAAAATATTACAAGGGGACCATTCCCCTCATGTAGCAGCTCCACAGGTTTGGAACAACCCGAGGGGTTTGAGATTCATGATTGGGAATCTCATGTTTACAGGTGGAAGAAAGCCCTCTATGGCTTGAAGTAAAACACCTCGGGCCTAATATGAGAGGATTAATAGCTGTCTGATGAAGCTGAGATTCACTAAAAGTGAAGCCGATCCAAACCATTATTTGAAGGTTGTGGATGATAGATCTCTCGTACCAACACCTTCTGAGAAACGACCTATTTATGATAGGTGCAGACCCTCTTACTTGCAGAAGTAAGAGGGAGTTGGATTCCAGATATGGAATGGTAAACTGCAAGCCCGTGACTACCTCGAGGATCTTAACTTTCAGAAGTTCAATGGTGGTGATGCCGGACTAGATTTGGGAAATGCCTCTAAGTTTCATAAATTCATCTGCATTGATGTTCTTGGTGAACTTCCGTCCGTATATATGCTTTGCAGTTAGCATGGTGAGCTCATATTTGGCTGAGCCTCACTAGATTGGTGCTAAGAATCTTCTAAGATATCTTCAGGGCACAATCTCTCATGGATTGAGATACACTACCGGAAATATGAAGCTACATGATTATTCGAATACTGACTAGGCAAGCAGTGTGGAAGATCGCTAGAGCACTTCTCAGTGCTAGTTCTCTCTGGATTCAGCTTCGATATCATGGATGAGTAGGAAGCAGAAGTCGGTTGCTATAAGCACCGTCGAGACCGAATACATAACTACGAGTATGATCTCGTGTGAAGCTGCCTGGTTGTGGAAGCTCTTCAGTGAGTTGTTTTGTACACATGATGAATACCGCTTTGATTCTTTGTGACAACAAGGGGGGATTCGATTATTGAGGAATCCCGTGTTCGATGATTGCTCCAGTAGAGAGACATCAGATACTACCTCATCTGGGATATGGTAAGTCAATGAGCGAGGAGGCTCCATCGCATTGAGACTGATGTACAGGTCGTAGACACTTTGTCAAAGCCTCGAGGAAAGGTCAAATCTGTGATTTTCCCGAATGACTTGGAGTCGTTGAGAGACCTTTGTACAAGGGATCTGCATGTTGCATGCATTGAGCTCTGGGAGCTCTGGGGGGCTTGGGGTACTTACTGGAGTGACATACGACCACAGGGTGACTCACCTTCCCCTTGGTGCGCTATGTACAGGGTGACAGGTTCAACCTTTCCCTGTGATACCTCGTGGCGACTATGGAACAGGATGATTAGTTCTCCTGTGTGCTAGGATGATTAGTTCTCCTGTGGAAACTATGGAACAGGATGATTAATTCTCGTGTGCTGAGATGATTAGTTCTCCCGTGGCAACTATGGAAGAGAATGATTAGTTCTCCTGTGGGCCGAGATGATTAGTTTTCTCGTGGCAACTATGGAATAGGATGATTAGTTCTCTTGTGGGCCGGGATGATTAGTTCTCCCGTGGCGACTGTGAGCCAAGATGATTAGTTCTCCTGTGGGCCAGGATGATTAGTTCTCCTATGACGACCAATGGATGGGATGATTCATTCTCCTGTGGACAGGATGATTAGTTCTCCTGTCGAGGCATCCTACCCATGCAGTCTGGGACTCATGGGAAGTACCTCTCATCTAATCAATGAGCAGAGAAATGGGGTTAGGGACCATAGTAGTACTATCGATGGATGCATCATTGTATCTACCATAGTCCCTATGCTAGGATGACCTCCATTGATCTGGGATCAATAAAATTGACTTCGGGTCAGTAAGAGTGATATGACACACTCTCTTTAGATGAAACTGACTTCGAGTCAGTAGAGAATGGTATGAGACATTCTCGATCAATTCTTCTTCTTCATGGTTCAGTAGAGCAGAGCAGAGCAGTGCAAGGCAATGATGGCAGAGATAGTACAATCAGACATATGGATCAATGGATGGAGTTCTCCCTAGTTGAGAGGGAGTGTTAAAATTGGCAACTAGGGCCATACTCCATGTGGGTCATCTTATTTATGGCAGTTGATATTTTTCTTGGATCCCTCTCATCGAGAGGTGTAGGATTGATATAAAAAGCATCCGATTCCGATAAGTATTCATGGAGATATGAATTTATTTGTGTTATGGGACAATTCGTCAAGGTCGGCCAACAACTAAACTGCCCCCACTTGTGCTTCACGTTTTGGTATAAATACAAGTGCATTGCAAGTCATTTGAACAAACTACTCTCTTGAGATTTCTTCTTCTCCACTTGTTTTTGGTTTTAGTGGAAAGAAGAATCTCTAAGGGAAAAACGCAGGTCTAGAAGGAGACCCTATATGCAGCAAACGAAGGATGCCCTAGCCGTAGGTCTTGTGAAGGTTTGGCCGCAATTCAAAGGAAGCCCTGTCCACTGTTTAAGGGAGCTTCAATAGTCCTAATCTTGGAGCCCTAGCTGTAGTCTATTCATAGACTAACATAGTCCTATCATGCCCTAAACGCAGGTCATATCAAGCTCTAGCTAAACGCATTCATGCCCTAATCCATATGTTGTTTTCGAAGGGTTTGAGACAACCCGTAGATGCAGTGAAAGGGGATGCCCTGTCTGCAGTAAAAAGACTCGTATACGTTGCCCATAACTGCTTCTATACGCTGCCCATACTTGCTCCTATACGCTGCCCTAATCTATATGTAGCAAGACAGCCCTAACGACAGCAAGAGAAGGGCCCTAGTGACAGCATGAAGAATGCATGTGTTTGGGTGCTGGGAAGTGCTATTAGTGAGGCATTTGGATGCCACAACTGTGTTAGGGAGATAGGTAAAAGTGTTGGGCCTGAAACTACCTCAAAGGGGCAACATGGAGGGCAGTATCTCTGTGGAAGACAACATCAGTCATTAAGTGCAATTCTAGGCTAGTTTTGATGGGCTGTTAGGCACTGTGGTTAGTACCCTAATCAGTCCCAGAATTGCAAGAGTGCGCAATAAGTACAACGACATAATGATGTGATCGGTGGCAGCATTATGAAGGCAACATTGTGCAGTATGGTGCAGCAATGGAACAACATGGTAATGATGGACATGCAACAGTATGGACAACAAGAAGTATGGTGCAGCAATGGGACAACATGATAATGATGGACATCCAGCAGTATGGACAACAAGAAGTATGGTGCAACAATGGGACAACATGATAATGATGGACATGCAGCAGTATGGACAGCAAGATGTATGGTGCAACAGTGGGACAACAATGCTACATGGTGCTGCAATGATAAGCAATGGGACAACAAAGGCAACTTGGTGAAATATGGTACAACAATGGGACAACAATGGTCAATGGCATATAGTGCACAACAGGATAACAATGGTACAATGGTACAACATGGGACAACTAGTACTTAGTGTTGCAATGTTTCATGGTGGATACATAGGACAACAAGTACATGGTGCTTCAATGGTTCATGGTGGATACACAAGACAACCATGACATTGTGCAGCAATGGTACAATGGGACAGCCATGACATAATGCAGCAGTGGCACAACGGGGCAACCATGACATTGTGCAGCAGTGGCACAATGAGACAACAAACATGTGCAACATGGTGCTGCATGATGAGGTGCAACATGATGACGAGATGCAACACAATGATAGGTGAAGGAGTCACCTTGGAGAATTAGTTGAAGCAACATGTCTTCAATTGATCTCATGTATCATCTTGTTAGAGATGATCTATTCTCTTATCTAGAAAGTCAAAGTGTTGACTTCTGTTGTAAATGTACTATCTCTCTCTCTCTCTCCGCTGAACTATTGAAGAACATATAAGAAGAATTGATCAAGGGTTTCCCCACATTAGGGTTTGTCCCTGGCTAGCGCCACATCTTGTGTCCTCTTGTCTTGGATTGTCTTTTGCGATTTATATTTATGTTCTATGTTCAGTTTACTTTAATGTTGATGTGATTGCTAATTTGGAAAATATATTGAGCTAACTGTGAAAATTGAAATAAATTGCTCTAGCATAGAACATACCTAAATTTAACATTGACGAAGGCCCCTCTGGTTATGGAAAAAAGGAGAGGTTGCCCCGTTGATGAGAACAACAAAACTCTCGTTGGTAATACAACTGATGACCCAATTAATAAAATCAATATTGAAGCCCAAGGGAGTCATTAGTAGGCGTAAATACATCCAACTGATCTTATCATAAGCCTTTGAAAGCTCAATCTTAACAATCATTCCTTTTTTATTATTCCTTTTGATACTATGCAGGGATTCCTGGGCCACGCCAATAGCTTCATGGATTTGCCTACCCTCAAGAAAGCAAAACTGTTCCGGGGAAATGTTTTTTGAGAGAATAGGTTTTAACAGATGAGCAATAGTTTTTGCAATAATTTTGTATGTGCAATTGCATAAGGATATGGGTCTGAAATCATCAAAACTTTGAGGATAATCGGACTTTGGGATTAAAGCTAGAAATGTTGAGTTAAATGGGTCGTGAACAAATCTCCTGTGTCTTGATTCCTCCACCAATCCAGCGAGCTCATCCCCAATTAGATCAAAGAAATGTTGGAAAAATTCCATCTTCCATCCATCAGGACCCAAGCTCTTCTATTTTTGCATAGAGTGAAGAACCCCCTCCACTTCACCCTTTGAAACAGGGGCCATAAGGATATCGTTATCATCATCGTCCACAAAGCTAGGAAAAACTTGTGCAACTTGAATGACTGTGGCAATGTTGGCCTATGGGGGTGCTTTGAACTGGTTTTTGAAATGACTAACCCGCATTGATGGCAACTCATTGAAAGAAGAATCCGACTCCCCTTCTTCATTTTTCAATTTGCAGATTGTATTTGAGTTTTTCATTCCCTTAGCACAGTTCTGGAAAAATTTTGAGTTTTCATCCCTTGCCTCAAGCCAAATGGCTCTACTTTTCAGCCTCCATTTTTCTTCAATTTCTTTCAGAATCCTGAACCTTTCCCCTCCATACCTTTTATCCTTCTCTTTTTTTCTTCCGTCTCATACCCATCCTCTTCCAGGCTTTCTAATGCCTCCATATCATACTCAATAGATTTTAATACTGCTTCATCCCTTAAATATTTTTCCTTTTCCCAACAGATCGTTGCTTGTTTCAATTTTTTTAGTTTCTCCATAAAGGACTGGGCAAAGGATAAACCCAAAGATCCATTTTGAGAACTCCAAATCTCACGAACCAATTTATTGTAAGACATATCTTTTAGCCACAAAGAATTGAATTTAAAGGGCGAGCTAGGCTTCCCACTAGCCTCTTTTAGTTCAATAAAAATTTGGAAATGGTCCGATTCACCTCAGAACCAACCCATTCATGAAAAAAAGGTATATGAGCAACCAAATCCTCTTTGATTAGAAAGCGATCTAAGCACTTGGATACCCTTGCCTCACCAACCCTCTTATTTCTCTAGGTAGGATTTTCTTTTAGAAGATCAACGTCAACAAATCTCCCCATTCGAATCTTGTTTAGGAAGTAATGAGCCAAAGGGTCCACCTGTGCATTTGGTCCCCAGGGTTCAGAGATCCCTAAGGAGACATTTATATCCCCGCCAACAACAAGGTTTGTGCAATTTAGCAAGGATTTTGAGAACAAATAATTCTAGAAAGGAATACGACCCTGATAGGGTCCATAGGTATTTAGGAGAGTTAAATTTGTACAGAGTTCAGAAGAGTATACCTCCACTCCCAGCATCAAATCAGAGCCCCACGAATTGAAGAGTTTTAAACTGCAACCTTTTATGCCCAATGCCAACCGCCCTGAACGCCTAATTGCATCCAGAGCCACAAAGGACCAACTAGGCATCATGTTTCTCTAAATATTTATTACAGACTCCCCATGGCCCAGGGTCTCTTGGAGCATAATAACATCACAACACACATTCTTAAGCAAGTGTTTTAAAGACAACTTCTTTTGGGGACTGGCAATCGCTCTGTAGTTGAAAGACAACAAGATCATTTGGAAACTGCCAAGTGGGTCATTGCTGCTCTAAACGACCCTTTTAGGGATAATTGTTTGCCATCAACTATGTCAAGATTTCCTTTTAACTGGGCTTTAGATAGGTTTGATTTCCTTCCCTGAGACTTAGGGGGGCCAACAGAGTCATATAGGAGTTCGAGGTCGCCCACCGGATCATCCGGATGGTGTCTTTTATCCTGAGGCCGAAGGTTGTAACGAGGCTTGTCTGTGCAAAAAACAAAGGGAGAGGGAAGGCTAGAACCCACCAACGAGGGTCCAGAAAGATTTAAAGTCGGAATCAACATAATGATGCTGTCAAGGGCCAAGGAGATATTGCAATGGGAAGATAAAGCATCAATAGATGGCCTGGAAGGACCAGGCTTGAAACAAGGATCCACAAGGGATGAACAAGGATCCACAAGGGATGAACTCAAAAAAGAAAGAGAGGGAGGAAGGGAAAAGGCGGTACCCGCAGGGAGACATGCCTCCATCTCTGTCATCTCGTCCCGCTCATGAAAAGAAGCAGTCCTATCAACCTCGATAGGAGCTGCCCATTGATCTTCTTTGATTTCATTTTGAAACTGAACCTCAGCCTGATGTTCCCCTGGCGGAACTCCTTGCTCCATAACTGCATCCACAGGTTGCTCCTGTGTTTCGTGAACTGGCTCCACCCTATTCTTCCTTTTGCGTCTGAACCCCAAAGGGCAGTCCCTTGCCAAATGACCGTGTTTATGACAACGATGACATCGATAGGGCAATTGTTCATAGTCAAGGATCTGCGTAAAAGAGGAGCCAACCACTTGAATTTGCATCATGTCTGCCAACCCCTCCCTCGGGTCCAACTTAACCAGAATGCGTGCCACCTTCTTGTCCATAGTCACTTGGAAAGATATATTAGCTTCCAAAAAAGTTCTTAAGATGTTCCCGATCACCATGAAGACATCCATCGACCAAAACTATGGAGCGAGTGATGGAAGGTTCACCCACATCGGGATCTCTCCCAGTCTGTCTCTCTGTGCATGGAAGAGGGGATGCCATCTTTTAAAGAAAATTGGAACTTTCCCAAAACCCCAATTTTGCTCCAGAACCCAATCAACGACTTCCACATTTGAGAAGCGAACCATAAACCAACCCCTTGACAAGCAAAATAACCTTCGTCTGAGAAGCCGGCCCTGATGACCATTCCTTACTTATCCATTCCTTAATATAGTTTGCTGTAAATTGTCTACCCTTGACCTGTCCCACAATGATTCGCTCAGATGCATCCATTGCTTCATCTAGACGAATGTCGACCCCTAAGATTAGTTTAGGTTTCTCCTCCTCCTTTCTTATGATCTTCCCTTTCTTCCTCTTTTGTCCAGAGGAAAAGCCATTTACTAACAGGGCAACAAACACATTTTATTCATCCCCATGGCTTTCCAAGCCCTGAATACCTCCCAAGGGATTGTTTGGTGAAAATATAAAGTTCTGTAGGCCTTCAAGGGCCAAATCCTCCCCACCAGTGCCAAGAATGGGAATATGACCACCTTCCTTCGCCCCCAAGGACCTCGCCTGCCTTAGGATGTCCGACCAAGTCCAAACCTTTACTTGGGTAAACATGAAACCCTAGCTCGACATTTCCTGATTCTCCCTAAAGAGGCAATCCCGCCGAAAAATTTACTTCCAGAAACCCAATGAAAGATTTCCTCCCAACAACAGCAGACTCCACCTCTAAACGAAATGACTCTGATAGTTTGATAGCACAAGTCGAAACAAGGATTTTATAGTTCAGGGTTTTGTACAGGCTCGTGCCCCCAGCCGACTTTCCCACCCCCAGTTACCCATTAAGACATGATTGTAACCCTTCATGCCTCTTTAAGCCACTACTTCTCATAATATCTTCCAGAACACCCGTTAAAACCCCAAAACCAGAGACTGCAGGAGAGGATTTTGGGCTTACCTGAAAAACCATCGACGTCCCGACAGAAAGGCTTGCCAGAGTTGCCCCATTCAAAACTTCATGAATTTTAGTGTTCAGAAAACCGCAAACCACCTTTGAGGAAGAGGGTTTTGACTCCTCCAGTGGCCTTAGTCTACCGCCATAATTCCATGCCAACTCTGTACACAAACTTTTGCTAAGTGGAGACTTAGCTGGCATAACCACCTTCGCCATTGCTAGATTCTTCTATGTCGGTTTCAATCGCCAAACCAACAGAATGTCCTCCAGAGTCGAGTCCAAGTCCACATAGTTTGATGAGTTCACCATCATGCAAACCGTGTAAAGGAGAATAAATAAAAACCAAAAAACTGACTGGTGAGCTTGGTGAGTGCTTCGAGCAGAACCCAATAACAACGAGAACCCTTGCACCCTACTTACCCAGGTGACCTAAACCACCTCGGAAAAAGAACGACCCAGGATGAAAAATACGAAGAGAATGTAACCAACACAAATTAGGAGATGGTAAGACAGGGAAAACTAGTGATGCCTTCGGTCATCCAAACGACAAAAAAATTCCAAGACAATTGATAACGAAAAAAGGAGATAAAAAATCAAATGAAAACCTACCTTGGAAAGAGCACATTTACCACGATGCCCAACCCCATGCCTGGTCCATCATCCATGTGGCTGCCCTACACTTGTGCCATGCAACATTTGTTTGTAAAAACCTCTGATGCCTCCAGGTCCTAGGTCAACCATTAATGGTTTTCGCCAGAGCTCCAAAAAATAGATTTTCACCAATGCGTATAGTTCATCCTAAGTTTAGACTTAGGGTCCCATTAAAAATAATTAATTATTTTAATAAAACTGTCTCCAGGGAGAATTTACCAAAACGGTTTCTGGGTATTGGAGAATGCATGTGTCTAAGCCTCCCTGCAAATTTGGAGACTTAGAGCACATCCGATGCTACCAGAAATCAACACTCCCTCTTAGCAAGGAATGTGCTCTAGCAATGCACCGTGCTGAAGCATCACTCTGTTCTGTAACATCTCCTTTTGCGTTGTTGATGTCTGACATTTTGTCCATCAACTATTGCGCAAATGCTGCATCTGCACTGCTGTTGACCTTGCCACTGTCAACACTGCATCCGCATCCGTGTTGCAACTCCCTCTCAATTTTGCATCTGTGCTGCTCCTGGCACTGGCACTGCCACCACACCCTTCTCCAATTGCTGCTGCTATTGCATTAGCAACAGAAAAGCATCCCAAATTACTGAACAAGTGTTCAACATGATGCATCTCGTTGCTGGAGTTTTGACTGCTGCTAGTTTCTACGCTGACCCTTTGAAGCCTCTGCATTGTTGCTGACCTTTGCTCTGTGCCATCTGCACTGCTGCCAACTCTGCTCTGCACTGCTCAGTCTCCGGTGCTACTAGCCACTGCACTTGTCACTCCGGTACTTCTCTGCACAAACTGACACTGGTCCATCCTGTTACTAATGATCTGGGCTCCCGTAGCAAGGATTTGATCCAAGAGGTGGGCTCCTCAAGGACCTTGCCCATCTACAGTCCTTTCGAACTACAACTCTAGATAACCCCACCTTCCTCTTAGAGATGCCTGGGCTATCATGGCGAACTCCTCCTCCTCGATCTTCGCAGTTGCAACTTTTGGATCATGCTTCTCATCTTTGTCCTTCTTCCTGAGAGGGCACTGTGTTGCGTAGTGACCGAATTCACCACCCCTGAAGCATTTGATCTTCGAAACATTCTTCTTCTTCTGTTGCTCCTACTACCCCTTGGATGCGAGGGCTGCATTCTCTTCCTCCTCCTCCTTGAGCTTCGACCCACTGTTGCTGCTTCTGTTAAGTTTACACTTCACCAAGTCTCTCCTCAACTCCTCTTGCTTAAGAGCTGCCCACATTTCATCCCAGTTTGGCAAAGTCGCTTGCCCAAGATGCTTTGGACAAAGACTTGCCACTCTTCAGATATTGAATTTAGGGCTAGTCTTACCATCTCGGAACCTTGAGGTGATGACCCCATAGCTACTAGCTCATCTCGGGTCTCCTGAAGTTTAGTGAGGAATGGATCAATGTGTTCCCCCTTCTACATCTGCACAAATCTCATCTTCTGCTCTAGGTACATCTTCCACTGCTTGGAAGATCCCTGATATAGCGTCGACAATGCATCCCACATCTCTTTGGCAGTCCCTCTGCAAACGATGTGACAGACTACATGATCCTTCACTCTATCGAGGATCATTCTCTCTGTCTTCGACATTTCTCCCTTGTACTTCTTGAGTGGATCTGGTTCCGCAGGTACAACTACCACGCTTTTGACGTATGCCCCATCCAACCTGTCCTTATCTCTCAATCCACTACCAAACGAAAATGTTGAATAACCTCCTCTCTCCTCTGCGCAACACTAGACTGGCCTACGCACTCCCTGTTGGAGCCTGTAGATCTGCCCCTCTCCGTTGCTACTCAGCAAGTGAGAATTTGGACTCCTTCATTGGAAGTCCTTTGAGGAAGAATTCCCTCAACCGTGTCTCTTTCTTCCTTCTGATGTCTTTCTACCCAACAACTGGATGCAAAAAATTGCGTCCCACCAGAAACCCCTCTTCGCTAAAGCTTTTCCTGCACTTCTTCCTCTGTCACTGACAAATCTCGATCTAGAAATTGTTCTCTATCGACTCACTCAGAGAGATATTTCCCACGAAAATCTTGCCCGACTGGCTTGAACTATGCAAACCCTCTGGGGATTCGAATCGCTGCCTCTGCAGGAATTTCGAACTCCCTTCTTCCTTCAGCACTAGGCTCTTCCGACACTGTTCTCTTGTTTCACCTGCATCTCTGATACCATGTGAAAATTTGGAATCCCGAATCAAAATTACAACAACTGATTACGTTTCTCCTATTTGTTAATTACTGAAGCAAATTATTTACTGTTTCCTACAGTAAACACTGAAACGAATACACTGCAGCCTACATCATTTAAATTATAAGCGGAAACAAGGAACTGAACATGAAAGAAATACAACACATCTACATAGTGATTTTTGGACAAACGTCCCCGAAAAACGCAGTGCTGGAAAACCGGTGCAGCAGCTGAGAATTTAAGTAGTAAGTTTGGAATACAATATCTAGATGCCGTCCCAACAATCTAGTTACAGAGAATGTCACTGACAAAAAGATAAGTGAGGTTACCTCACACTATCACTGAAAATCCTGGCTGATCTAGCGAATGAATAAGCTGCCTCTGGCTGCCTTTGTGCTGCCCTTGCGCAGTCACCACGTTAGCCCAGCGTCAACCCTTCAGTTGATCAATTTGCTGCTCATTAAATTCGATTTTCACCTCCCTGTCTCACACCCCGGCTTACGGCTTCTGCAATTGATTCCTTCAGCTGATTTTCGGATTCCCTCTTGGCTTTTGCACTGCCTCTGTGTGGTCCTGCATCAGCCTCTCTATATCTGCGCTCTCACTGCTGGATCTCTCTCTGCCTTCTCTGCTGAGTATTCTCTGACCGAGAAAGATCTCCCTTTGGATACTATCCCTGCCCCTTTGTGCAAAAGATCACTATCGAAAATCTCTCTGACAGCTGCTTTGCTTCAGAAAATCCAACTTTTGATCTCTCCTCTATGTATTCTCCAAGTGCCCCTCAAGCCTCTTCTTATATCTTTCTGTTGGACAACCAATGACCTAGATTAACTTCTAATCAATGGCTTAGATCATTTTGGCTTGATCCTCGTCTTCTTCTAGAAGTTACACCCACAATTTAGATTAATACCCATTAATTATTTTAATTTCCTAAGTTTAGACTTAGTTACCAATAAAAAATAATTAATTATTTTAATAAAACTGTCTCTGGGTGGAATTTCCCAAAATGGTTTCTGGGTTGTGGAAAATGCATGTGCCTAAGCCTCCCTGCGAATTTTGAGACTTAGAGCACATCCGATCTTACCAGAAATCAACAGACTTGCCCATCTTTAGTGGGTTAATCGAGTCTAGGTCCATCTAACTAGAGTTGTCCTTTGGAAACGATGGTTCCTTAGTGTTCGTGTCCTCGTTTAAGAGGGGATCAATCTTCTCCAAGATTGTTGTCAATGATAAATGTGTTGGTCAATTGCTTTCTCCTCGACCAAAGATTGTATTGCACTAAGATGGAATCATTCAAATTTTATTATTTCCAATTATTTCTTTCTTTGTGAATGCACTCAAACCAAGGTTTTTGGGAGCGTCCTCCCAAGTATCCCCCCCTCCCCCACCTCAAAACCACATTTTGAATGGGAGTGTCTAGACTCTAGGGAGTGCCCTTCGGAGCATGCTCCCTAAATCAGGAGTACACTTCCTAAATTGGGAGTGCACTCCAAGCCTCTTCAGTGTACTCTTTGCCATTGTTAGGAGCATGATGCTCTCTTGGACGTTCCTAGACTAGGGAGCTCACTTCCCTTGAACTAATGAAACATTCCACATGTGCTCCCTAACACATCTAGATGCTCCTGTCCAAAAGGGAAAAAGTGATCTTTTAAAAAAAATTCTCTTAGAAGTGGGATTGTTATAGAAAAGTCTTTCACTTCTTGAGATAAAATCCAAAAGTTCAAATGCGTGATCCACTACACCTTAGAGGGGGCCACTCTCACCTCACCAACCTATTGAAGGAAATGTAACTAGGTTCGTTCTTTACAAATGTAATTTTGATATTTGTATTTATCCAAGAAAAGAAATATTATTTTTATGATATATGTCAATGAGTTTCTTGCTCATTCAAGTAGGTCTAGCACATGTTAAAGTGCTATAGGTAAGTCAAAAGGTCAAAAGAATTATGTTAAAGGCCTTAAGGGTATGTTACATTATATAAGAGTCAAAGAAGTCACCTCCAAGCAAAGTCAAGTCTCCTCCTAATCAAAGGCACCATCAAAGAGTCTTCTCCAAGCATGTGACACCACCAAATAAGGCATCCGAAGTAAGATAGCAAGTCGGCCTACAAACAGTCCTCAAGTCGGCCTTCTGGTCAACCTAGAAGGAGGGACAATCCTCTACATATAGAGGCTGTCCACTCCACTATAATGCACTCATATAGCTTTGAAATCAGCGAAGTTAAGGAGACAAGAAAAGAATGAAAAAGGACGAAGTAAAGGAGCGTCTAGTGCAGCGAAGTAAAGGGAAGCATAAGCAAAGGTTGAACGCTAGTTTCTAGAGCAAATACAGTCACACGTGTGAGGAAGAAGAAGGCTGCTTGCGGTCATAACAACAGAGACTCACAGCTAAACATATCTTATCATTTGGGCTAGAGACATAGGCCTAAAGGGTCTCCCACTCAAGCGAAGTAGCAAGGAAGAAAAGCCGAAGTGAAGAAGACTGTTTCTAGGGCTAGAAACAGTCACACGTGCGAAGAAAGGGTGGTCAAGATTGCCGGTATGACAACAAGGACCAACAATCCATAAACTAGTGTTGATTGGGTTTGAAACTAGGCCTGCAAGACCTCCCAAGTCAAGTGAAGAAACCTATCTCTCTAGGGAAGGAAAAGGACCCTAATTCTTTAGGGTACCTCTCACACATGCAAGAATTAGGGTTGCAGTGTTGTCACACTAAGGAAGAACGAAGTGCTGGAAGAAGGACGAAGTGCCAGGAGGTGAACAAAATACTGGGAAACCATAATATAGAGAAAAGGAAGGACTTGACTTTTGTTTGGAGGATCTTCGAGTCAAGGGTCTAGGGTTTGGCATTGATCAAGAAAGAAGCTTCAATAAGAGAAAACTTATCGAAGGGTTTTCCTCTCAAGAGGAGAGGTTTTGGCCTATGTTGCAGGAAACGTGGCATAGAGGTCCATTTCCGTACGGAAACGGGTACGAAACGCGGAAACGCGTTTGGTTCGGCCATGAAACGCGTTTCCGGCCGTACTGCCACGTTTCCCGAAATGGAAACGTGGCCAGTACGGCCGGAAACGCGTTTCAGGGCTGTACGACCCACGTTTCCTCACTAACTTGTGTTTTTTTTAATTTGTTTTTTAATTTACTTTTAGGGTATGTTAGTGACTTCTTATTGGTTCTAGATGTGTGTCTAAAGTTATAAAAGTGAATTTTTGCTCTAGTGTTGATATGCAGTTCATGGTAATGTTAAATTCTTAAAGTAAAAGTGATTCTCCTTTATTTTTCATTTTCATCCTTTTACTTAAATTTTTAACATTACCATGAAATGACTCAGGATGTTTGAGAGTGGTTTCACCTCATTGGATTTCATATGAAGAAAGTAGAATTTTAGATCTCACTCAAAATCCAACAGACTTATCTATTTTTCAGGATTTCAGGATTGGGGGGATTGCAATGTTTCCATTGGATTTTATCATGTACTAGGGTATGGAACTTGTATATAATCAAGAGAACCAAGCCCTCTATGTAGGGGAAACTCCCAATAATCAAGATCATGTAGGGTATTTGGGTATGAAACTTGTATTTAATCAAGAGCACTAAGGTCGTTCGACTATGTAGGAGGAGACTCCCAATACAACAGTGGTCCTTCTAAAGAATGGGATGTGGATGCAGAA